>JAUZSX010324968.1:0-11415 GCA_034780655.1 Idiosepius hallami | reverse complement strand
AATGATATAAGGCTCGCATTATTTAACCTAGTTAATATAGAATGTTTATATTTGTTGATTTATTTAATATAGTCATTATAAAAATTTACATATTTTAAGCTAAAAAAATGAAGACTTGAAAATATTTTTAGAGGTTTTATGTCTGTGTGTCCGTGCATAATAGATAAATTCACCTCTGAATGTATTTAGCTAGTTTTAGTTTTAGCATTATTTGGTGTGAGGGGGGACTCCGTAGGATCAGACTTGATAACATTTATTTTATAGGTGTTTACAATCCTCATCAAATATATAAAAAGAATTAATAATTGTATTAAATAATTTTATCTATGTATATATTTTTAAAGTGTAAAAATGTACATAAACTGTTTTAATTAAGTTTCATTATATAATAATAAATAACTATGATATAATAATGAAAAACTATGATGTATATGATAAGTATAATGAACAATAACTTAATTTGTGCATATTTATTATGCAAATTGTATTTATGCATAATATCAAGCCTGATCCTAATGATTCACAAAACAATTTATCTGTGAATATATATAATTATGTTTATTTATTTATTTCTAAGAAATCGATCAATCTCTAAAATAATATATGGAAAAACAAGGAAAAATACGTGAACGAAACCATCCATTTTGAATATAAATATATTGTTAACTCAATTTAATTTTTCTACAAAAATATGGATATGGGTGTTTTATATATATATACGCGTGTGTGTATGTGCATAAAGGTGTTGGAAGGCAGCGAAAGAGACATAAGAAGAAAAAAGGGACGAAATAGAATTTATATTTTCTTTTATAAGGTTACATTTAGCAAGTAGCTTCTGAATCTATAGTTTTTATGCCTTTCAGGGCAGGTTGACACAAAAGCTTGTGTTTAGATTAAAAAGGAAGAGCATTTCGTAATGGAAGATGTAACAAGAAAAGACTTACAATTCCTTAATGCCTACCTGACCTCGTTAAGCTCTTTGGGAGTAAAGAAGCGCGTGTAAAATTGCATTTTAAGAAATGACCCTAGCCCCACTTTCATCAGTTACAGAATTTCCTTGTTTTAAAACGGAAAACGAAATCGGACTAAAGTTTAGAAGATTTTATCTTGGAATGTTCTTAGAATTGTTGAAATTTAATTTAATATCACAACTCTAATGTCGATGGCGTTCGTTTGTAGTTAATTTCTTTTTGGAAAAGCTCACGAGAATTATAAAACCAGCAAAAAATAAATGAATAAATAAATAAAACTAGAAATAACTTGAAAGTAATAGAAACAGTTTGTGACGATAGAAAGATGTTCGTTAATTCATTACCTATTCTGGTATAACCTCTGAAAAGCTTCCACGCATTCGCCTGAAAATGTTTATTCAAATACAATACAAATTGAGTTAGCGCTATAGAAGATCACTCATAATTTGACTAGCACGGAGTGGAAGATGCCAAAGTATTCAATAAAATGAAAGAAAAAATAGTTGATCATGTATATTTACACATATCTACGCACAAACAAGCAAACAGACATATTATATTTACGTGGTAAGCACCAACCCAAGATTGGCACAAGGCCATATTTACGTGCTCTTACCCGATCTTTTTGCATTCACCTAGATGAGCTGCTCTGTGGAGTTAACGAGCCCCATTTGCCCAAGGCAGATAAATGTGAATGCAATGGTTTTGACTGTGATTCAAACTCGCGTACTACGATTCCAGAGCCCAAGCTTTTACCACTACTCCAACTTCGCTGCCCAAACAAGCAAGCAAACAAACATATATATAAATGTATACTAGAATTATTGTAAGAACTTTTTCGGGTGTTGCTTTGATGCTCTTATTAGGATCATTGAGATTTGTAATTTCTAAGAAAGCTGCTTTATTTTTTTATTGGTTGATTGATTCGTTGATTGATTGATTGTTCGATTTTTTGGCATATCAACAGCTATATGGTCATCTAATGGTAGTACCAAGTAATGAAGTTCTGTCTTGATGGTATAGATATTCTTCCTTTTGGCTGGGTCAAGATGGCTTTAGAAAAGTTTTTATTTATTTATTTGTTTGTTAATTCATTTTTATTTGTTTATTCATATTTCAAATTTAATTGTATTTTTAATTTCTTAAATTAATTACTTTTAAAAAAATGTTTCAAAGCCATATATTATTTCAGAAAACCGTTGTTATAATGACACCCAAATAACAAACATATAAACTATCAGAACTCCATTTTCTTTCTATCCCCAAATCCATTTGTACTAACTATATCGTTAACTTTCCAAAAAACTATTGGAATAACTTGACTCCTTTTAATTTTATAATCTGCTTATCGCTACTAGTGTACATAACCCCCGACATCTGTTACTTCACTACCATATTCTTGTTTCAAGCTTTTATTTTGATGTAAAAAACCAATTCACTTGTAAAAAAAATTAACATTTACTAATTAATTCATTTAATTCTTCCATCTAAAAATTAGAGTGCCATAATAACAGTTTAAAGATCATTCGGTAGGCATACTACACGAAAGTTTTAAACGCTAGTTCAATTTTAGTAACATATTCTTAATATACATGAATAATGATGGAATCTAACACTTTTTATTTTATGATAATATCTCAAATCTTTGAGATATTATCTTAATAATCTATTTGAAAGATTTTTGTTTAATTTTTTACACGTTTTTCAGACATTTTGAATTGAATTTGAATGCCTTATTTTGAATTCTTTTTTTTATCAGATATATGAAGGAATAAATTACTGATCGTAAAACTTCGTACTAATCCCATAATTCTTACTTAAAACATGCAAGTCATTTTGAACAAATCGAAACAGTAAATATGAAAAATGGCACAAAACTCATAATTTGAACCTCCTTAAAACTGAGAACAATGAACAAATTAACCTTATAATTCAATTATCTAATTAGAACTGTATCACCAAGAAGCCTAATATCTTTACAGTTGATAGAAAATTTTCGCTTTGAAAATACTGCATTTTTATTAATTATCAAATGGTGGTAAAAATCGACGAAACCGATTAAATGTTAGCCGTATCAAAATAGACAAAAAATGTCCACTTACTGGAATATAAAGATAACAATTCATAATCAGCTATTTTTTGTGTGGGTGGCTATTTTTATCACATAAATCCATTATTTTATAAAAGTAGTAGATAACTTCTCTCTCTATAATGTCCTGAGTTGTCTTATCACAGTCAGTAACTTAATAGTGAGAAATGATTATGCATAAAGTATTCATGTGCCTAATTTAGAGAAAAAATATGTACGGATTTGATAAAGAGAAAAAAAAAAAGAATTCAAATTCTGATGATTTGTGCTGTAAAAAATACAGGGTTTTGTTTTTTAATCACATCCAATAATAAATCCTGATACTTTGCATCAATAGGAGACGATCGGAATATTGTTTTAAACATTGTTATAAATCTGTGCATCCTGCGGGCTATCCTGGATAAAAAGAATCAAAACTGCACTTTTTAAGATAATTTATATTGATTTGAAATTTATGATAATAAAAAATGGCCCATTATATATGGTATAGGTATAGAAGGCTAATGTATATTTTCATTGCAAAAAAAAAGAAAGAAATGAATAAAACAAAAAATAAAAAAATAAAAGAAATCTGAGAAAGTGAAGAAAATTAAATTAATTTTAATGTCTTATCTTTATAATAAAACGATCTTTGATGAATACAACGCCAAAAGTAACATTTTAACGTAAGCAATGAGACTACATAAAATGAATAAAAGTAATTATAAACACTTACACATATTTTGAAATGACCAATTAAGCATTTAATTTTTTTTTAGATATTCATATATTTTTTTAATTTGTGTCAACACAAATACTAGTATATTTTTTGGTATATTTGCTATATTTGTCGTGATGTGATGGTCTAGTAATATCAACAAGGGCAATTCAAATTAGTGATGAAAATTTGAATAATGGAGACACACAACCTTTAAAAGCTAATAACTATTTGAAAAAACATAATTTAAAACTTTTTTTTTCAACTTATTGAACAAAAGACTAAATTTTAAAATAAATAAAAATTTTGATAAAAAATATGCAATAATATTTTTTTAAATCAATTTTTTTAAAGAAATCCATCAAATCTTACCTTAATCTAATATGAAAAAATATATTTATAATTAAAAAATCACTTACCTATAAAAAAATTATATATGGGTACTTCGATTCTTCCCTTTTTAAATTTGTCCAAATATATATTTTTTACTTAATTTATGTAGTTGAAAAATAGTTTTTTTAAAGCTAGGGTATTTTTGACCGCCATTTAAATTCTTTTAATTTTAACTAATTTTAAAAAATGAAACCGGAAATACCTACAGGAGCAAATTTTTGGTGACGTATGATGTTTGTGAGGTGTGAATTGAACTGTTGACAAACTACTGTCTTGGTACTGTTATTTCAGTTATCTGTCAATATTATACACCCACATAAAAAAAGCTGACTTTTCGCTTATCAATTATAGAAAACAAACGAAAATTATGGAAAAACTAGTTGGTTATGTATCTTTTTTTTTCTTTAATTATTTAAAAAAAATAAAGACTGTTTTATTGAAATTATTCATTTATTTCCTTAGAATATGAATTTTTTATACATCTAAAAAAAGAGAACAACATCGATTGAAAAAAAAATATGTAGGTCTCCAATTTTTTCGGTAAAATATTGTCGTATTATAAGCCTTCACTTAAAAAAAAAAAGAAAAAAAATCAGCGTGTTTTTTGTTTTTTTAAGTTTTTTAAACTTTCGACTTTAGAGGTAAATTTTTACAAAACTATTTTTTTTTTTTAATTACAATATTTATTTATTGATTTTTTTATCTTTAATTTGTGATAACAAGGCTAGGTTAGGAAATTATTTCATTTTTTTAAATAGTCAGAATTGTGTATGAAAAATTTGTTAAAAACGTTTGTTTAGAATATCATTTTTAGTTTATTAAAAAGAGCATAAAATTTTACATTAAACCTGAAATTATCTAAAAAATTGAACCAATAAAGAAATATTGATAGATTTTTAAATTGAAAAAATTGAAAAAAATTAAACTTGAAAAAATTTTATTGATTTTATTAGGTAAAAAAATATGGCTGCTTGAGCATCGCGTGGCACTCTACGCATTTTGTAAACACTTTATTTTAAGAATATAAAAAAATGATATTTCTTTTATTTTTTAATAAACTTTAATAGTTTATTTTGGAAGTATATTCAATAAAGAACTTAAACAGCCCACTTAAGAAAATAAATATCGAGTTTTGTATACTTTTTTGCAGTTTAGTGTAATGGGTACTAAATGGGTGTCAAAGGTCACTGCCAAAATTTGACATTGCTAGTGGTGATCTATCTGCGTCTCGTTCAACGATTAAATAAAATCACAGTTCACGCACCAGTTTAAAATTATCTAAAACGTATTTGATGGCTGTAATTGAAGATTCTATTTGTAAAAGCACCATAGTTTTTCATTATATGTAAATTTATTTTTTAAGAGTATAACACAGATATAAGGTTCATCAAATAAGCTGTAATTTGGTATGAATTTCATTACTGCTAGGACGGATTGTTGTTCAGTTCGAAGTCCTTCCTGTTAAGGTCACGAAACGCCGACAGGCCAGTGTTCTTTTATTTAGTATTCGAAAACAACTCTCCCCAAAACAAACTTCATATATCTTAATTTTAATATCTACCAATTACTATTAGAATATTTAACCTCCTGCAGTGACTATAGTACTATACGAGACGCTGTATCCTTTGTGGCAGATTATATGTGTGTATAAAATGGAGCAACATACAGAATTAATGTAATTGGTAGACACTGTTTGTTCGTATATGTGTCTCAGAAAAAGACGTTATCAGAAAGTAGGAGGGTAATCTCTGTGAAAGAGAGATAAAAGAATAAGAGAGAATTGTGAAAGTAGTCAAAAAAAGCAAAATGAAGTAATCAATACGATGTGTGCAAGAAAAACTCATTTAATAAAAGCAAGGAAGAGGGTTGGATTACCGGAAAAGAAAAGCAAGGTAAAACTACGTGACAACAAAAGGCATAAAATTTAAACAGGAGGCAGAAGCGTGACATATCTGATGTTAAACAACATTCTAATATCGTCCTTCGAACGTTCATGAGAATAAAGGCAGCCAAGAATAAACCGGATGCGATATTTAAACCCATGTTTGTCAAGATCATATATCGCTACATTACTGACCCGGATACTGGCACCCGACTCTGTCGCATTTCTCTTCTTAAAATTCTTTTCTATTTGGTACAGACGTTTGAATTAAATACGATGGTATAATACACAGACTTGGCTATCATTTTTTATGAAAGCTAATGACTGATTCGTTTATTTAAACTGTGCTGTTTGAGCTGACTACTTCTTTCAAAAGAAAGACCTTTTTTATCATGAATAACAAAGCCAAATCCTAACAAAATTTGATTTATTTTCTGAAGCCAAACATGTATTTAATTGAAGAATATTCTTATAAGTCTTCGCTCGTCATTTGATGAAATGTTCAGCTTACATTGGCACACTGTCACTCAATCTGACATTTCCGTTTCCTCTTAGAATAACAAAAAAAAAATTAAAGTATTATTTAATGTCTGTTTTTATAGAAAAGCAGACACATGGGCTTCTGGACATGGAAAATGTGAAAGCCTTTGCTTAAGTTATTTACGCATTATATTTTATTTTGATTATGGGGTAAAACTAAAAGGCCGACAGAAAGATTGCTTGGGATAATCTAATTTAAAACAGACCTGAATACTGCCACTAAAAATCAACATTAGAAAGAAAAGTTATAGATGTGTTTTTACATAGTTTGGATCTTCACATTTACCTTTATGATAAAAAATAGTGAGGTAGATTGTTTCAATTCGCAGCCTTCTTATATATTTGTTCTTTTCGTCTCTTTTTCTGAGGAGTAATAACGATGAACAATAATTTCACATATTCTTAAAAAAAAACAATATTTAAAGATTTTATGACAGGTGCTCTGTTTAACATACGTTATCGAGTAAATCAATCTCTCATTTTTAAAACACTTAACAAAAACACTAGCATGATTTTTAAGAATAACTGAGAGTTTAATGGCCTTATATTTGGGAGAATTAGAGGTTTGGGGTTGTATTTGTCTTTGTGCTTTTTTTAAGTTAGTTGAAAATTATTCAATAATTAGTTATTAATGTATATTTGAACACATGAGTGTTGATATGCTCTAAAAGCAACTATCACCCAAGGGTGTTGAAATGCATAAATACCAAAATATCATTTCCCATTTTTTTTAATATTCCTTCTTAAATATAACAGAAATTTTGTATTGAATCTGTTTAAATAACGCCTGATTGGCCGCAAATGCCGTCTATTGATCACTACAAAAAACAACAACGATTCACAACAAATACAATATTGAATATTTTGTTTCAAAATCGGGTTGCACTGTTTACAGATATTGATTTAAAACCAATGTATTCCTAATCCCATCCACTTGTTTTCCCTGCTGTTTTCGAGAAACGAAGGAAAAAGCAAATAAATACATGGAATAGGATAAAAGAAAGAGAGGGACTAAAGAAAAAAAAGGAAAAATAAAGTAGAAAGGAAAAATCGAGAAACAAAAAAGAAAAGAAAAGGAATTTTCATACCAACGAAGTTCTCTACTTAACAGGCTTGCATTTGCAAGACAGTTAAGCTGAATTTCTTTTCATCTCTATTTTCTTATTCCATGCTACTTTCTCAGATAAATCAGCAACAGGTGTTCAACTTGAATACGACCAATGCTTAACATGAACTTAATTGATTCATTCAAGTATTTTGGGGATAAAAGAAAACGTTTAAAAATATTACATTAAGGGACAGAAAGCAAAAATATTTACAGCTTTCACAGCTTTCAGAACGTAACTCAAATATAGCCATTTAGTAAAAGGTATGGGGTCTAACCGATAAATATACAGTTTGAGATCATAAAACTTAAACCTTGATAAAGAAATGACAGCAAAATATTTTTTTTTCATTTGTGCAAGTTTATTTTAGAGTTTTATCAAAGAAAACATTTTATACAATGCACCAATCTTATGCGTTCAAAACTCTGTAAATGCGATCCCGTAAAGCACGACAGATACATCAGAATTAAAACCTCATGGAGGTTTTTAGGGGGCCGCACTGTTACGGGAGTGAGAATTACAGACTTTCATAAAATTGCTCCATAACCAATATAGTCACAGGGTTTTAAATCTGAGGATTTAGAGGGCAATATATTTTAAGGCCGAAAAAGCTGCAGCTATCTCTCTCTTCAAGAATTTCTGCACTGTTGTTGACCCATAAGTCCCGGATGAACACCACTTTCTTAGTATAATCATTATTCTTAATCCAGAGTATGAAGGTTGCATGTATTTGGGAAGCAGATTGGAATAAATATAAGCACCAGGAATACAGAGACAATGACACTTAACTTGAATATACCAAATCAAGTTCAGGTGAATTGAAAAGACTTGTGCGAGGAAGACAGCTTCATCCAACTGATCAACATCCTCAGACCAGAGGGTGGCAGGAAAAAACATTTAAAGCAGATTGAGCAAGCTAAGTAGCGTGTTTAGAAAAAAATGAGTAGGTTCTGGAAATCTGCGCAATACAACACCAACACAAAGCTCAAACTATATCAGAGCTTCGTATTATTAACACTTCTATCTGGAGCGGAATGCTAGAGAACGACTAAATCAAATCTCGTCAAGCCTCTATACTTTTACACCACCTGCCTTACTCTGGATATTATGGCCTGAGAATATCTTCGATGAGGATATAAGAAGAATATGCCAACTCGTGAATATAGGTCTAATCATTAGGAAACAGCGATAGAAGAGTATCGGGCATGTCCTCTGGAAAGGCTCATAATCTATCATTAGAACAGCACTGCACTGGGTCCCAGATGGCAAAAGAAAGAGAGAAAGCCTGAGAACAACTTGAAAAACAGTGGAAATTGAGAGGGAACGCAATGCAGCATTCTAGGAGTACACTGACTGGCTCAGGATAGGTAGGCTGAAGAGACTTTTTTTGCTCCCCAACGCATAACAGAGCGTAACAGTTGATGATACCCTTAGTATTGTTTAGTTTTACTTTATTTATTATGTTTATAAAACTAAATTGGTCTTACTACATAAGTACCCGTGTTTATTCTTCTCAAAATTAAGAAATCTAAATTAGCTTTTTCTCAAAATTCACAAGTAGCTTCGTCTTGATTCTGAATAGTTTCTTGCTACTTATCAAAGATCAAATACTTGTTTCGTTGGAACTTTTTTTTTACGTGTACCTGGTTTTATATTCAATTTACCTAAACACCCTCAATGTCGAGCTTAAAAATATTAATTAGTACACTTTACGTTTTGATGATTTTTAAATTTATTTTTTTGCTAGACATAATTAGCAGGATAAAAGAAAATAACGAGAAATTGAAAATTAATTATCTGCGTTGAAAATACTCTGATTAAAATCGATTTCTCCTCTTTGATGTCATTTAGCCTAATTGAGTTCTATCAATCTAATCATTTAAAAATGTAGTTTCAAGAAAAAAAAAGTACCCAGGCAACGCTGGATTCTTTTCTAGTTATAACTAAGAATAGAAATAAAAATAATATAATAATGGGCAAATAGATTTTTCAATTCCCACATAATCTTATTCGTTCTGGTTAAGTTTAAAGATTAGCTATATCACAAAAATAAGAACAAATAGTTTGTTAACAATGATAACTTTAAGTAGAAATATTGAAAAGCATTGTCACAACTCTAGTAATAAAATATTTCTTGCAGATGTGTGCTAAAAAAAACTTTCAACTACCGTGGAATTTCCACGGGGTTGCTAATTATTTTAGTTCTCACCACAGTCACCATCGACACTTACATACTGTCAGGGACCAGTGGCTATCACCGGAGTCGGAGTGACGACAGGCCTCATCATGAGGCACAAGAATTGTACTGTACCACAAACAAAGTATGTATGGTGCTTTATCTCTCTGGGTTTTCATCTAATTGCACCCAACCCTCACATCAACTGGGTCCAGATTCATCCATCACTATTTGGGGCCCTCCGAAAATAGAGTGACAATAATTCTCTACAAGCCCTTTAGTATACTTTTTTTAAAATTATTATTGTTGTTTTTTTTGTTGCTGTTGTTGTTTGTGGTGGTGTTGCTGTTGTTAAGCAGGAAGACCTCTTCCTACAATTTTGGCTTTGATCAATCTTCCTGTCGTTAAGGAGCTTTCACAATATCAAACTTAACTGAGATTCCCAGTCTTAACCTTAGGAGGTAACTCTAATCGAGAATTTTTCTTTTGCCATTGTCAGTTGGTGTATGAGATTAGGTAGGGGATGCGGAAGGTCTTTCAGTTTGAATACTTAATGCGTTCGGTTGATTACGCCACGATCCGCCGACCACACTGGTACAGTACCGATATTCCTAAGTGGTCACCCATCTTACTACTGAAAAGCCTCTATGTTGCTTAATTTTGGTGATCTGACGGAAACTACAAAATGACCCGTCTATACTTTGTTGTTGTTGTTTTTGGTGTTTTTTGTTCTTGATTTTGTTGTTGTTTTTAGATAACTACTGCAGTTTAGCTTGTCTTTTTGTTTCATCCAGTTTTACAATGCAGCAAGAAACACTTGCTATTCATCGGAGACAAAACTCGATTACTATCAGCTGATTGTTAAATCAGAATATTAGAAATAAGAAAAGCGGAAATAGATTGGCTTAATCATTGGTTGCAGGCCATGTTGCCTAGAAACATCGACCGTTGCAAATATAAGAAGCAAAATTAGACAAAATAACATAAATCGCGCGAGAGAGAAATAGAGACGAAGTGGGGGTGAATTTAAGCAGTGAGCCGATATTGGACTCTGTTCTGTTTTCTTCAAGTGTTGCTAATATGACTTTTGTTATTTTTTTCTGTTTTGTTCAAAATTACAAGGTTACAAAATCGGAGGATATTAAAAGTTGACCGAAGAAAACTTCTAGCAGCTTCAGGCAAAAGCAATGATTATTAGAATGCAAAAATAACAGCAACAAAAAATAATTTCTTAGGTTTTATGGCAAGTTGTGCTTGTATTCGTGATGTTCGTTAGAAAAGTAAAATAAATCCTCTGAAAGCATGGATCCTCGAGATCTTTTTTCCAATTCACTAAAATTTGATATCATCTAATTTATTCCAAACGCAACATCAAATATCATAAGTGTATACCAGTCCCTTAACATATACGGTCATGTCGCGTTGAAACACCGGTTCCTGTCAGATCACCGAAGTTAAGCAACGTCGAGCGTGGTCAGTAGTTGATGGGTGACCATTTACGAATACCACGTACTGTATGTTGCGCCGGGCAAGAAAATACCCAGGTTAGTATCTGGGGGCG
>JAUZSX010324958.1:2500-11416 GCA_034780655.1 Idiosepius hallami | reverse complement strand
TAAATGCTGTGTAATATTACTATTTCTGTTATTCTCTCTATTTTTACTTATCTTTATTTTTATCTATTTTTTATCTATTTATTTAACCACTGTTCCTCTCATTGCATCTTGTTCAGCCAGAGAACTTATGCCCTACATTAACCAAAGAAGTATATGTGGATCATTACTATATATATATATATATATATATATATATATATATATATTCAAATAAATCCACTTAGAAACAGATATGCTCACCAAACAATTTGTGTTAGTTAGGCACAGTTACACCAATCAATACTGAAGGAATGCCCCAAAACACATAACATTCAAATTAATCACTTTCAGTTCGAATTGTTTCCAACCACTATTTTATTTTGGTCAAAACCACAAACCAATATAAGATTTACTTGACATATTCTTTTTTTAATAATAGAACTTTCTTGTAATATCACTCGTGTTTATTATGATTTTGCAATGTCAGATACGATTCCCACATGATTCAAATGCTAAAAACATACAAAAGAATAGAAACACATTCAAAGAAATTTCATAATGCAGTCAAGAATGTTTTTGTCATTTTCTTTCTGTAATTTTTCTTGTTTTCTTTGAAAATTTCTGTTACTGTTGGAATAAATCAGGGCTCAGCAAACAATTTAACAATGTAAATGATCAGACACTTCTGCTTCATATAGTAGAGAAAAATAAGGATTAAAAATATCTTATTTAAGAGTTTTCTTGGGCTTATACTGATTTAACAAGGTCTAACTCTTGGGATGAGGCTTGACAATTTGGAGAATTATTTTTCTGTCTGATGTCCTTATTCTTGTTATTGTTGTATTATATATAACAATAATCATATTATATTATACATAACAAAAATAATATAACAATGATAAGGATGTTGTCCTCATCCTTATTATTATTATATTATATATAACAATAAGGATGTTGTCCTCATCTTTATTATTGTTATACTATATATAAGAATAATAAGGATGAGGACAACAGTCTAAAAAAGAGTTATACAAAAAAATAGATCTGTTTGTTTTGTGTTTCATCATCAACTCTTTTAAGGTCATTTTAATACCTAGAACAATTACTTTTGATAAACATTATTTTATACACACATAGTTTTTTTAATGACACAAGTTACACTATATAATTCATAGCTGGAGGGAATGTGGGTTTTTTATACCTTTTCCAAGGGTATTAGTTGACATGTCAATGTAAATGGAACAACTTGGATTCAAACTTGCGAACTACAATTCCAAAGTCCGACAGCCTATCCACTGGGCCACGTCAGCTGCCCCCGGAAAAATAGAAACAACAAACAATTGTAATAACTAATAAAAAAAAGTTTCTTTGATTTATTTTAGAAATAAGATTTTGTAGTGATAATATAGATATTTGTTTATTATTCACTTGTTTCCTCATATCGGGCACTGTCATCCTGTCCCCTATCTTCATTTATTTGAGGAGAGGGGTGATGACAACAGAATGCCATTCGCTCTGGATGTTGTTTTTTGGGGGGCAGTTGTGGCTGTGTGATGGCCTCATACACTCACTTGGCTTACATTGCTTTCACTGCAGCTCAAAGATGGATAAGACAGGCAGTTTCCATGATGTCAGTTGCATCAGGCTGCAAAATTCTTGATTCATCTAGACCCACCTTATCAACAGGCGTTTTTTCCTGGGCCCTCAGATACTAGCTTATGGCATACTCACTGGTGCAGATTGTTCACTTCTATGGGTTGAGATGGCTCAGCCACTGAACATACACGATTCAGTAGCAAGTTTTAGAGGAATCTGAGCTTCCCAAACGGTCCTCAGCCAAACACTGGGTGTTTCCACATCCTGGTGCAAGATACGGTACATAGTTGTTCCTTAACAGTCCCTCATCTAAGTACTAACCAGGCTCAATATTGATTAACTTAAATGTTCTAGAAAACTTTAAAGTATATGAATTGGATAAAAATGTCTTGGTTTTATTTGGTTGGGTAAGAAAAAAAATCTTGTTGATTTTTTATGTGATCCTTGAACAAAGGTTTTGTGATCCTTAGAATTAAAGAAGTATCTTATGAATCTTAATTTTAGGATTTAAGGGATTATATGTGTTTATTGTGTGTGCAAAAACAGAAATTATTGTGTGTTACCTCCTTTTACAAATTAGTAACTTTAATGCTAAAATTATGAAATTATTTACTTTTTTATGCTAAAATTATGAAAAATAAATTTGTTTTGAAAAAGTCACAAAATAAAGTATTGTTGAGGTTAGTAGTTGGAAGATTGCAAGAAGACATGTAAGTTAAGACCTTCACTCCTTCCATCTCCTGGTAACTCTGACTCTTACTAGTAGTTAGGATGACAGTCACGTGGAAGTGATGTCATGGGAGAGTCCATATCTTTGGACTAATTCCATCAGGGGTGTCACACCCTAACAATATGCATAACATCAAAATATTGTACATTAATTTCATTTCTTAAAATGAGGTTTTATTAGGAAAACACAAGAAAAATTATCGGAAAAATAGTTGAAAAAATTCTTGAACTTTTCCATAAGAAAAAAAAACAAACTTGTATGATTAAAGAAATAAATCAATAAATATTTCATTAAATAAGAAAGACCATTATTAACTATGAATCATTTGTAAGGATTTTTTCTATTGATTTGATGAGACCTTTTGAAGGCTTAAAAATTTTTACACCTTTATTTTTTTTTTCAAATAATTTTGGTGCTCTAAAGAACCATCTTCTTCAATTGTTGCCAAGTGAAAATAAGAATAGATGGAAAGTTTGTTAGTTTTAGTTTTGTTTTGTAAGTGTTCGCATTTGGACCAACAATGAAAACATTAAATTCTGTATTGTCTTATCACGAGGCTTATGACAATATGCTTTTATCAAATAATCTTTTTATTCAAGTATTTTGTGATTTTACTATTTCTTTTAAATCTGTAGTTAATTGTAGGCTTGGGACAACATGCTTTTATAAAAAAAATATTCTTATTGTAGCCCTAATAACTAGAGATACGACAAGCATATTCTTTAATAAAAGCTTATTATCATAGCCCTACTTATCATTTATAAGTGGACAACAATGAATGAAAGTAAATGCAAAATTTTCAGTCATTTTTATAATCAAATATAAATGACTTATCAAATCAATAAAAAGGATCTGAGAAATGATACATAGACAAAAAATGTCTGTATTATTTAATCAAATTTGTTTAAATGAAGATATGCTGCGAAAAAAAAAGAAGATATATATGCATGTATTTATACATATATGAAGAATAAAAATATACATATATATCTATATATCTATATATATATGATTGCACACACACACATATATATATACATATATAGTAAAGGAGATGGGTAGGTGTGTTTCGGAGCCTTGTCCATTGTGCAAAGTGTAATTTAAATGGTGCCTTTATGCTGAATGAAGAAAAAAACACGTTCAAAGAGAGAGAGAGAGAGAAGGAGAAAAAGAAAGAAAAAAAACAAGAATGAATTAATGGAATAAATAGACAACAATTCTGGGACTCACTCTTCTCCCTGATGAAGTTTTGTGCACAGCCTGGAATAAGAACAATAATTAAAAATGACTATAGATTTGAAATGCATCATCAAACTATTTTTTTAAATAAGACTTCATTCACCGCCTTGATTTCCACGGAAGAAGAATAACTCTTTCACTTCTTTCTGATTGAGTTTTTAATTTGTAATCGATCACCTTTAGGGTCCTCTGCCCTGGCTTCTTTCTTTTTTACTTTACAAATATCCTTCTTCTCCAGTATTTTCTTACTTTATGGTCCACCACTCCACCAGAGCCATAGATTTAGCCTTGATGAGAGATAGCCCAAAAAACTTGTGGGTTCCCTTAGTTCTTTCCTGTTTTATATTATTCTGATGTTTTGTACGAGTAAACATTTGTTTAAATATATATTCATGTAAATATGTTTGTGTTTGTAGGTATGAGTATGTGTACTGTAGAGCTGTCATAATATGCCTTTATTAAAGATTATTCTTAGACTTGACAATTTTGTGATTTTACCATTTTTTTTTTCATTCTTTATAAGTAAGGGTGGGACAAGATACTTTTATTAAAAATATTCTTGTCACAGCATATTCTTTAATAAAAGAGTACTGTCAAGGCCTAGTTATTAGTGTGCATAGAATATTAAAAAGACGTATGAGTTCTTGTTGGTGTTTATATAAATATTATGTTACAGCCATAACAGGGTGTAAAAAAATAAGAATATCCCGTCGTTCTTCCCACTGGTTATGTTATATAATTGATAAAAAATTGGATAAATGTCAAGCGATTGCTGTTGTTTCTCTTCTGTCCTGCTTTGATGCTGGTGTTGGTCTCATCTCTACAAGAGAATGCCGTGTAAGATGAAAGAATGGTCATTTTCACAATGCTAAAAAATAAGTTTCACTTTGTCTGCTAGAAAACAAAAATGAATTTTTTTTTTTTCAAAAGAGCTGCAGGATGTAGGGTCTCAAACAAACATGATGATCAGATTCTTCTAAATATATAGATAATACATTCTTTTTTGCTTGTTATTATTATTTTATTATGCTTATCATGAAGAAGCGTGTGGTTCAATAAATAAACACTAATAATTTTAAATCATAATTAACGAGTTCAAATCCAAGTATTTCCATTTATCTTCACATTTTTGCTAATATTGTTGAAAAAGGTATGCAATCTCCCAACCAATCCAACTATGGATTACATTGTCAAACTAGGTGAAAGGTCCGAATCCCTTAATTCCCTCTGGCTATAGGTTAAATCAGTAGTTCCCAACCACTGTGCCGACTAATATGTGCACTAAACACTTATATCAATCAAAATAAAAGTTGACATAAATGTAAAAGTTGGTATAAACTTTCTGATGAGGACTGGGGGATTATATTAAGAAGCTCGATCTCACTACTAGCTAACTTGTGAGAAAGCAGAAAAAGTTGAATTAAAAATATTGAAAAATATTGAAAATTAAAATGATTTTTTTTTTCAATGAAAAGTGTCTGAATAATAGCATTCTGCTTAAAATTACTAAACTTAACACACATATTTGTTTTTTTACATTTAAATTGGTTCATATAAATCAGTGGTTCCCAACCACTGTGCTGTGGCACATTAGTATGCTACGGAATGATTACTGGTGTTCCGCAAAGAGATAATAGGTGGAAGACATTCTTTTTAATGAAGACATTTAATTTCTTAATCATGTTGAAAGCACGCAATATAATATTACAGAATTTATGGAATCTAAACGTTTCTTGCAAAGTAAATGATAAGCGTTGTTATGCTTTATATCATCTATATATCTTGTTTATAATATTAACAGATTCTTTGTAGATAATTTTTATTTAATATTTAGGTGTTATAAATCATAGACATTGTAAATTAAGGTTTTAGAAGGACAAATAAAAACATAATTAGATTATCATTTTATAATATTAACAGATTCTTTGTAGATAATTCTTATTTAATATTTAGGTGTTGTAAATCATAGACATTGTAAATTAGGGTTTAGTGGGGCAAATAAAAACATATTTAAATTATTATTTTATTGCAAAAAGGCTTCATGAGTAGAAAATATTAATTTTTTTTTGATAGATGTGCCACAAGACTTTAAAGAGCTCAATAGTGTACCAAGATGTAAAAATGTTGGGAGCCACTGGGTTAAAATAGTCCAACTCATGTTATTCAAACAAAGTG
The DNA here is from genome assembly GCA_034780655.1 of Idiosepius hallami. Taxonomy (NCBI): domain Eukaryota; kingdom Metazoa; phylum Mollusca; class Cephalopoda; family Idiosepiidae; genus Idiosepius; species Idiosepius hallami. Next base: position 5,697 of record JAUZSX010324958.1, on the reverse strand, counting down.
CTGATGAATGAAAGTTGCTTATTCCAAAAACCTGGGTAAATGAGACCTGTCAAATCAATAAGAGTAACTCGTCTAGGTGAAAGGATAAAATATAATGAACACATAAAACCGGCCTTATATGTAACTCGGGTCTGTGCATAATCAAGTAAATATATTCTATATATGTACATGTGTTGTAGGGATACACACCCTGATAACCTCTAAGATGGACTCGTCCATCAGGCATATAACCAGCACACCTGTGACGCTCAGTGAGATCTCTATCAGAGTCATGCGCAGATGACATCCCACGAAACTACTAACCCTACTTGTACAACTAATCCTTAACTTTATGTAAAAATATTACTTATTCTCACCCAGTAGTCATCTTTATACTTTCTCAATCTTCAGCCCCACAACATTATCTATGTATATTGTATTTACTTGGTGAGTACCCCCAAGTTTGGTACAAGGCCATTTTTACGTGCTCATACCCGAGCTTTTTACATTCAGTGTTACTCTTCACCTAAATAAGCTGCTCTCCCGAGCTCACAAGCCCCATCTGCCCGAGGCTGCTAAAGTGAAAGTAATGGTTTTGACTGGGATTTGAACTCGCGTAATACGATTCCAGAGCCTGAGCTTTTACCAATGCTCCACCGTCGCTGCCCTTATCTATGTATATGATATATATATTTTGAAAAAAAAAAAGGGTGTTCCTAACTTGCTTTTCTCACCTTCTGGTTTATCCATGTCATTTCAGGAAATCACTTTTGATTTGATTACATTCTCTGACAAAAGATACAGACAAAATGGCGATCAACAAAACAAATGATTTATCTGGTCTTTCTTTTTTTTTTTTTCTTTGTTTGTTTGTCACCATTGCTGGACAATCAATCATAGAGAGACAAACCATTCGACAGAGGAAAAGCAAGATTTAAAGAATAGTAGTCAGTCAGCAAGACATCGGAAATAAAACAAACAAAAAAAAGCCCAAACAGCTCTTCTTTATTTCGTAAAATCAATCAGAAATCTGGTCAGAAGTGTTATTCAATTTTCTAATTTGTAAAACAATGAAGGATAGAATTCAATCATGTTCTTTAGAATGAAAGATTTGAGCGAGTTGGGGAAAAGAAGAAAAAGAAGAATCACTGCTCTTTGTTTAGTGAAGGACAAAAATTCTCCCTAAAACCTATGAGACCTTAAATAGCCATAAATGTTTGACATGTTGTTAAACCCTAGCAAACCAAACCAATCTTTGTTTAATGAGTACCATGTGATCACTGTCAGTGGTGCGCTTAGCCACAGCGGCCCTGATGCAGAATTCGTCTTGTGGCCTCTTTACCCTAAAAAAGAAGCAACTTGCGACCCCCAACTTTCGATCAAAGTCACATATCATATACATACATATTGTTGTGGAGTCGAAGGTTGATAAACTAGAAACATGACTATTGGGTGAGAATAAGTAGAGTTTTTATATTAAGTTTTTGTTTCTGTTGGTCTTTCTTTTCCTTTCTTTTACTTTCTTTTACTTTCTTTCACTAAGTTTCTTAGTATTTTCTTATTCTTTTAGTTATTCATTCTTTCTTTCTTTTAGTTTTTATTTTCTTTCTTTGTTTCTTTCAGTTTTTTCTTTGCTTTCTATTCCTGACTTTTGTTCTTTTAATTTTTTTCACTCTGATTTTTTTCATTCTTACTTTCTTCCTTTTTTTCTTCTCTCTCTTTCTTTCTTTCTCTCTTTCTTTATTCTCTCTTTTTTTCTTTCTTTCTTTATTCTCTCTTTCTTTCTTTCTTCTCTCTTTCTTTCTTTCTTACTTTATTCTCTCTTTCTTTCTTTCATTCTTTATTCTCTCTCTTTCTTTCTTTTTTTCTTTATTCTTTCTTTCTTTCTTTATTCTCTCTCTTTCTTTCTTTCTTTCTTTATTCTCTCTCTTTCTTTCTTTTTTCTTCTCACTTTCTTTCTTTTTTCTTCTCTCTCTCTCTTTCTTTCTTTATTCTCTCTCTTTCTTTCTTTTTTCTTCTCTCTTTCTTTATTTTTTCTTCTCACTCTTTCTTTCTTTCTTTTTTCTTCTCTCTCTTTCCTTATACTTTTCTTTCATGCTCTTTACGTTTTCTTATTTATTTTTCATTATGTTATTTCTTTTACTGTCTTCTTTTCCTTCTTTCTTTATTTCTTTCCCTTACATTCTTTCTTTTTTTTTTTTCCCCTCCATCTTCCTACATCTTTATCCGCACAACCCTGCTCTTTTTTTTTTCTCCTTTTTCCGGATTTCTTTCTGCCCCCTTCTCTTCTCCACTTCCTTTTTTCATTTTATAATTTCAACTTTTTTCCAATTCCATTTCTTACCATTCCTATATGAATCACCTCCATGCTGTTTTCCCCAGCCTTCAAGTATATTACAATAGAAATAAAGAAAACAAATACTGATAAAATGGAGAAAAAAAAAGGAGAAAATAATACAAACTATCTATGTGCGTCATGTGCTCAATCAATAATGCCTTTTAGTCAGTCTTAAGTTTGTCTTGATCAATAATATGCAAGCATTCAGTTAGCAATATTTTGTATCTTTAATTTTAAAATAAAGCAACAAGAAAGAAATAAAAAAAATACAAAGCAAAGAACTAGGAAACAGCTTTATCATAAATAATAGATTAATCACTAAGTTTTCAGAATTCTTTGGTTTTTTGTAATATTGATTTTTATATTTATCATGTGGACTATAGTTCTCATCTTTATACTAGTTAAATTTACAACATTTTGTTTTCCAGAGTCCTTGAGATGCAGACTGGAAATTTGTATATCTATTGTACAGACTATAGTTTTAATCATTGTATTTATCAAATTTAAAATGTTTCAGCTTATCTAACCTTTGTAATATTGATTTTTATATTTATCATGTGGACTATAGTTCTTATCTTTATACTTGTTAAATTTACAACGTTTTGTTATCCAGAATCCTTGAGATGCTGATTTAAAATTTGTATATTTATTGTACAGACTATAGCTTTCATCTTTGTATTTGTTAAATTTAAAATGTTTCAGCCTATTTATCCTTTGTGATTTTTTTGTGCAGTAAATGATAGTGTGTATAATTTGTTAAAAGAGAAAATCTGCATATATTGGGCTACAAAAACCTTCTATGTAGACCAAGTATAACAGTGGATGCTTTATGGGAACTTATTGTAAAGAAAGATAGACCAGAGTTTTAAAAAAATGTTAT
>JAUZSX010324947.1:0-11416 GCA_034780655.1 Idiosepius hallami | reverse complement strand
TCAGACTACCTTCATGGTAGTACCTCACTCGTACTGGCTGGAGATCCACGCAGTTTATTAGGAGGTGCTTCACCGTATTTGCTAGTGATGATTGAAGCGGTCCATTTTGGCATCCGGAGAGCGCTGTCGCCACTCTGAATAGACGAAGCCATTTCCTAACTCTGCATTGGTTTCATCAAGCATCGTTTAATGTTGATCGATTCAGTTGTTTCAGTGATGATGCATTTATGACGCGCTATGTTCAGTTAACATAACAATGCAATTTACAATCCCCACTAATCCATTCGGATGGAATAAAAATAGTCTGTGTTACTTTTGGAATGACCCTCGTATAAACAAATAGATAGTGTTAGGAGTGAATACCCCTCAGATTAAACTCGCCCGAATCGGCGCAGGTCAGCGCATGCGCGAGGCTGATGCCAGCACCTCGAGGCAGTCTCAATGAGCCCGTCTCGGCGACACGTTTGTTTCACTGTTTCCTCGTGTTCTTGTCATTTTCTCTCTGTTACAACACTTTTGTTAATATATTTGTTAACCCTTAATACTGTCGTCTTGTTTCTTTTATTTAATAACTACATTGTATACAACACCACACCCGATCACAACAAGTGACGACGAGGATGATGTTCGAAGTCACAATTACAACAAGGACCTATTGTAGGCTTTTGAAATCTGTGTTGCCCTTCACCATGATGATATACTCCCCCGAGTTAACGATCCCCATGTGCCAGAGGTACCTAACGGTAGATAAAATGATTTTGATTGGGATTTGAACTCGTGTGATAAGATTCCATAGTCCGAGCTTTTACCAGTGCTTCACCGCTCTACCCTATACAAAAAATATGCTAATCTGAAGATAGATAAGCAATTCTACAGATAAATACATTGATATTTATAACTTAATTTAGATATAGTTAAAAGAAAACTGTGAAATATGGAGAAATTTAAAGATATATCTATGTAGATATATGTTTAAGCGTGGGTGGAACATTTGTAAATGCACGGGCTCTGGAATCGTAGTGTGCGAATCAAATCCCAGTCAAAACCATTGTCTTCATCTTTAGCTGCCTCGAAGAGATGGGGCTCATTAACTCAGGAAAGCAACTCATCTAGGCGAACGGCAATACTGAATGCAAAAAGCTCAGGTATATAGAACACGTAAAATAGACTTTTGCCTAACTTGAATTAGTGCTCGACTAAGTAAATATATGTTTAAACCTTTCGACTTTAAAGGGCCGATATATAAGCCTTAGCAACTTTAGAGAAAAAAACATATTTTTTTTTTTACATAATACGGCCTTTTAATAGAATAACTCTTTAGTGACTCGTTGGTAATTTGGCTAAGTCAGTGTCCAAAGGTTAAGGCCGAAATATCGGTATGTGGGTTTTTTCTTTTGCCTAAAGTTGGTTCCTTAGGGTCTAAAGAGTTAAGCGTGTGTGGGGATGTATTTTACAATATGTAGATAGAGAAGCTAATCTTAACATATATATTATATTCAATAGATAAAATCTTAAGAAGAAGATAATGTTGGACTATAGATCTGCAGATAGTAAATTATAGTGTCATAAATCACTCTGGCTAATCGCTTATAATTTTCGATTGTTTTCTAATGCTTCCGCTTATGACAACATAATCCAATAACTTGACAAGGCGAAAACCTTTCTTTACTCTCTACTTATCTTTTTTTTTCTCTCATTTTCCTTCTCTCTTTCAGTCCCTCTCTTTCAGTCTCTCTCTTTTTATCACCCCTTTTCTCATCCTCCTCTTATTATCCATCTATCTTTGTAAGACAGTTTTATAAAAACTTAATCGCCAGATCATGTCGTTTTTATTCATTTTTCATACATTCTTAGTCCCTTCGAAGTGAAATACAAAGACCAAGCATTATATTTTGCTGCTCTGTTCGGTTTTTAAAGCTTTAACGATGACTAATGATGCGCACTTAATCTACTGCAATATTTCATTTTTTGTGTTAAATTCCATCCCTTATTTGTCTACTCCCATCCTCGGTTAAGAATCTTCACCTTTGAAGAACTTCAGTAAACATATATTATCAGCAAAAAGTTCACGTTACTCAGTATTTAGAGCCAGATATTTTTGTTGCCATATATTTCATTATTTAATTATTCTTATATATAATCTTCTACAATATTTCTTTTTTTTTTTAGTTCACTTCTGCCCCTTAGTTCTGTACTCTCATCCACGAGTAAAGTTTAACAATCAACCCCTACAAAGAAAAAAGAACTTCAGTAGACATATGTTAACAGAAATAAGTGCAGGTTACTTAGTATTTATGGCCGAATATTTTTCAATTATAGTTTTTATTTTTGAGATGATCCTTCGAAATATCGGTATTAACTTTATTATTCGAACTTTTATCCTCATCTTAGCAGGTGTCTAATGTTTCTACACTACGTTTCCGCCTAGTCTCCCTCAGAAAACAAAAGAAAAAATACGCCTGGAGATGGCCTGAGGAAGACTAGGCCGAAACGTAAAGTAGAAACATTAAACACCTACTAAGATGAGGACAAAAGTCTTAATAATAAAGTTAATTCCCAAATATTTTTATTGCAGTTTTTTTAGCCACGTGGTATGTGGTATTATATTTACTTGGTCAAGCACAAACCCAAGTGAGGCATAAGGCCATTTTTTACGTGTCCATTTTATCTCTGGGCTTTTGTAAGCAGTGTTGCTCTTCACACAGATGAAGATATATTTACTTAGTCAAGCGCAAACCCAAGTGAAACAATAAGTCATTTTTACGTGCTCATTATATCCCTGGCCTTTTGTAATCGCATTGTCCTTTACCTAGACTTGTCGCTCTCCTGAGTTGATATATAAATATAAATCTCGAGCACAAAAGGTTGCTTGTTTTAATTGTATCATTTCTATATTGGTGGCTCTTTATTTTTTAATTAAATTTAAAATATGTGGCGTTACTTTTGGGGCGATTTGTAGCGTTATTTTAGGGCTTTTCTAGGTTCTCCATATTTGCCACTTTGCCGAGATGTAGGGACAAGGCAAGTTTGTGGTGAGATGGAATGGCCGGCCAGCCGACGGACGGATGTACGAGAGGCGGCGGCACTGGCATCTTTGCGCATAATGGTGTGAAAATATAATGTGATTATACACGAAATGTTTGTCTTTCTCATGCTGTAAGGGAGGTTTTCGAATTTAAAAGCCCAATCTAACAACCCCGAAATCTGACGAGGAGAAATGACACGGACACATTGATTGGTCGAGGAAGAGAGAAATGAAACGATGTGAGATGCTTTTACTACCGATAGTTTAATCTTGGGGCTAAGTACGACCTTTTGGTATTACCGTATTCTGAGAACGAAGAAGAACTATCCACGCAAGAGAAAGACATCCAAGCGTTCCTTTCAAGTTTCCTCCGCCTCCCTACAATGTTACAACTGCTTACAGTATTACAAATACTCGTAGAAAGAGTTCACAGTTTTATGTTAGTAGCACTACCTTCGGATGATTACATTGAGAAATAACCTTAAAGTTCTGTTCTAGCATCCACTGACTTTCGGTATGATCTACTTCTAGCCTCGAATTGATTTGAACATTTTAAGAATAAGTAGCAGCAAATCAATTCCATTATTGAACATTTTAAACGTGCTCTCTGGTTGCATGTCAATTTCTTGGTTTGCTGGTAAAAAAAGAACAAGCTTTACGCCTCGCTTTCAGGAAATATAATCACTTCAATTTGAATGCACAGAAAATAGCATTCTCCTTGATTATTCATTTCTTTCTATAAATAAAGTTGATAATCACAAACTCCACAGCTGTTCAATTCCCGCAATGGATTAGGAGGAGAGCTGATATTGTGCAAAATCAAATGACTTTATTCTGGATTCAAGTTTTTATTCGAGAAAAATCCATTTTAGAATAATATACGATTAGCTTTTTGTCGAAATAAATTATCTGATTTAAATTTCTCTGAATTTTCTTCAATGTGATTGATTAGTAGGACTTTATTTGTTTTAATTTATTTATTTAACCAGCATATTAACTCTCATTAGTTCAGTCAATGCTGGTAACTGTTATAATAGCTCTACTTAGTTTACTTGCATTACAATTTTGTCTGATAGATTTAACCAACATATTGACTCTCATTAGATAAATCAATGCTTGAAACTGTTTTAATTTGCCCCGGTTAACGTGTTTTACAGTTTTGATTTATTGATAAAACCAACATATTGACTTACATTGGATAATTCAATCCTAGATACTGTTATAAATGCTCTACCTAGTTTACTTGTTTTACAGTTTTTGCTTGTTTACGTTTTGTTTTTGTTATTTTGATTTTTTTGTTTGTTTTGAAGGTTTGTCTTTAATCGTTTATTTAATTCTTTTCTAAGATTTTAGCTTTATATTCTGAAGTAAAGTCCAGTCTCTCTCAAAAAATCAGCGACTGTTGTTTGTATAGGTTATACACGCTCTAACACTGATATTGAGCGCTCTAAATATAAATTTGTTTTAAATATGTCTTTCTTATTGTTTGTTTTTAAATAGTGTTTTCTCTTTATTTGGGCCGAATATTTAAAATGATTGACAGATTAATTTCATAATTTTTTTATCACCAATATTATTAGTATTGGATTACACGCTAATAACATGCACAACCAGAAACCAGTGGTGTTTACTAGGGTTAGAGTGACAACAAGTCTGCCTCGCGCCATTCCAGTCAAAGACTGCATGGTGCAACATATCCTTTCACCCGTCTATCCTCTCTTTCTCGATAATTTATTATCATTTTTAAATGGATCTCACACCAACCAACAGGCCCTCTCACATTCAACCCACCATTCTTTTTTTATGGAGTCAAAGTGACAACAAGTCTCTTCTGATTTCCAGCTGTATCCACACCATTTTAGTCAAGGACTGCATGGTGCAACATTCCCTAGGTTTTCATTATTATTATTATACTAATTATTATCTTTATTTTGTCAAAGATAATATTTTCATTATTATTTTCATCGTTATCATTATTATTATCATGGGGAACAGGATTAATAATATAGCAGTTTTATGTCTGCCTTTGAAATTACGATAGTACTTATTTTATTGCTTTTTAAATATATATAATGATTCTAAATGGATGTTATATTAAGTACGTCATTTTCATTGATTGAAACGATTTGAAGTCCGTTTTTGCATTCTTTTGTATATTTTAGTTAAATTACTGTACCATAGATCTTGCATGAATGCATCTAGTGACAGATTATTGTCATGTTTTACAATAAATTAAGCTTTTTTTATTAGAATTCAGATTTCGTATAAATTATAGAAAAATTTCGTCTCAAAACGTTTCCAGTTTTTGTTTTTAAATAATGATTCATGTTTTGACAATGGTATTTTTATAACTTAAAATTATGTACAATGTTGCCAACAATATTCTCTAAAAAACACAAATAAAAAAATTTAAATTCAAGTCTAATACATGTAATGAATAAGTATTGTTTGTTTGTTTGTTTGTTGCTGCTTGACGGCATATCAACCTTTTTAGACCAAGAACAATCTTTGTATATACACGTAGTTTTTTAACACAATGTTTTCTATTAACCCATAGCTGGAGGAAAAGTCGGGATTCACACCTTTCCGAAGGTATTAGTCCAATTATGAACGCATATAGAACGACTAGGATTCGAACTCGCGTACTACAATTCCGAAATCCGACAGACTACCCACTAGGCCAAATCAACTTCCCTCCCCCATGAATAAGGATAATTAGAAACACGATTAATTGATTACTTAATGAGTGCACAGTCACAACATTGATTAATAGTCCAATTGATTTATGACACTAAAATTTAATGTGTCTCGTTCAAATCTCACAGAACGCTGTCCATCTTAATTTGGCTTTAGAATAAACAAATCGATTATGATTAACTGTTTTCAAGTTTAGACAATATCGATAATTGGTTAAATAGCAACACGTTTGTGCGGGAAATGCTGCTATTTAAGTATAGTAAGTCCGCGTGGATATGTCACTGGTTCGTTAAATTAAATCTATGTGTGTATACAGTATTTTTTTTTAAATTAAATGGCCTAAAAAGATTGATATATTATATCTATTTGGTAAGCACCAACCCAAGTTTGGCACAAGGCCATTTTTACGTGCTCTTACCCAGGCTTTTTTAAATTCGGTGTTACCTTTCACCTAGATGAACTGCTCTACCGAGTTAACGAGTCCCATACACCCGAAGCAGCTAAAGTGAAAGTAATGTTTTTTTACTGGGATTTGAACTCGCGTAATACGATTCCAGAACCCGAGCTTTTGCCAATACTCCACCGTCGTTGCCTAAAAAGATTGATATACCGTAAAACACCAACAAACACTGATTTAAAAAAGCAATAAGAAGCTAAAGTGCTTGACGCAATGTTAACAAAAAATATTTTTTTAATAAAATAAAATAAAATAAAAGTACGTGGCAACTTAAAGATACAATACAAGCTTTAATAAAACAATGAATCATGGCATTTAATATTGTCGTTATAAATAAAAAGCTAAATTATTATTGGTCAGATTTCTTTAACTAAACTACACAAACTTACAGTATCAATTTAACTGTATGTTATTGATGTGGGTGTGATGGTTGAACGTTGATAACAAACCTGGAGACAGAACCAGGTTATAAAAAAATCAAACAATGAAAATTTAAATCGGAGCGACACTTTTTGGCGAGGGCCAGACTTATTGGTACCGTCGGGAGGCATCATCAGCAGCAAGAGATAGCCCCAGCTAGCTGAGAAGGGATTTGGTACCTCAACCGTCTGGGAGAGACCAAAAGAGGCAGCAGAGGGAACAACATGTAAGAACTCTTCCATCCTGTTGGGAGGTGTGCTACTATGAAGAGCTGTTAGTATGGGAACGCTTGTCCTGTAGGAAATGATAAACGACAAATATATTTTCTTCTTCAACGTTTTGATGTTGCTTTTTCTTTTCTAAAATGGTTTGCCTGGTGATAAACACACCGTGCTAGAATATGCAGGGTCCACAGAAAAAGTCAGCAACGTTACAATACCAACTCAAAAAACTAGACTTCGACTAAGATTTTGAAAACAGCAACCAACGCAAGCAATAAAGCCTAAACCATTGTTTAACCCTTTAAATCCTAAAGAACTGATATATCGGCCCTGGCGACTTAAGACAAAAGAAGATACACACACAGCGATATTTCAACCTTCACCTTTTGAACCTGACTTAGCAATATTACCTAGTCACTCACTAAGACCCTTTCGATTGAATAACCATATTAGGGTCGAAATGTCAATGTGTCTTTTTTGCGTTTGGTTACTAAGGCCGATATATCGGAAGGTTTAAAAAAAAGTAACCCTTCTAACTGTAACACATTAAGGCCGGGTGGATTCTCAAGCATTAAATGACCACGGTGTGTGTGTGGCAATTCAGCCGATGACTATGAGGTCACAGGTGACCTTTGAGAGCAATGGACTGTCCTAATTAATAACCACCAGAAAAAATATATAAACATAAGACAAAAAGAGAAGGGAAGAAGAGAGTGGGTTGCCGGGGAAGGTGGTGGCAGCCAGCCCGATGCACACACAATGACAGCACTTTGACAACATGATAAGCGTTGAAACACTCGCACACACACGCACGCACGCACACAAGCAAAAGAGTGAGTTGTAAATTGAAATAAAAAGTGCTTAATTTCTTCTTACAAATTTGTGTTCGAGTCGTAAATATTCTTGTGAATAATTTTGATTAATATAATTATAATTTATATAACATTACATAACTTGAAAAAACTAGACATCGAACAAATGCCAGCCAAAGCAATAGGAATTATTATATTGATAATTACTTGGCAGCAAGAAAGCTCAAATAAAAGTGAATGTATTAGAATTAGCTACTGTCCCAAATAACACCACCTCTCGCCCCGCCCACTATCGTGAAAACCATTACAAGTCCAAATAATAGGCACAACCCCATGAGTTAGAAAAAAGCAGCCTGACTAAGCAATAATTGATTCTGGCCTTGCCGATCAATTGAACAAGCAGCCAAATGATAGGCATATTCCCGGAGTGGTCAGAAATAAAAACTAAAACATGAAATTTCCAATCCATCAAAATCATGAAAAAAAAAATCTAAGAAAACTAAATTAATATACGTGACGCATTTATAAAACGGATTTTTTTTTCTGGTAGGTGTCATTGAAATAATGATGAATTCAATCAAATCTACCCGAAAAACCATCCCTGATTCTACAAGATGTATTAACCCTTAGAATCCTAACTTAGCAAAATGACTCAGAGGCGTAACCAGGATATTTTGCGCCCGGGGCAAACTATAAAATTGGCGCCCCCTCCTCCGTGCTCAATCGCATTTTCTTTTACAATAACATTGTATACCTTACTGTATATGGAAAAACGGTTCACATTTCAATGGACCATTATTTTTAAAGAAGAAGCAATATTATACAATTTGTATGTGTTTATGTCTATAGTAGTCATTGGGCAAGTGTATCAGATGACGTCTACAACAGCCGCTGCTGCAATCTTGCTTGTGACTGGTTTTTTACCCTTGTTGAGAAAATTTTGTAAGCCTCATTTTGGCGCCCCTGCGCTTTGGCGCCTGGGGACATATGTACTCCGGCGACCCTCAATAGCTACGCCTCTGTGTTTGACTCCATCTTTCCACTGTCATTTGACACTTGCTATTGCTCAGAGAGAGATTTGCTTGTTGGAGGACAAAGCATTTACCCCTTCCTGGATATTGTTATCTACATTTGAATATTCTAACCTTCTGGATATAATTACCTACATTGTCAGACTTAACCGAATTTAACTTATCCCTTTCTTAACAGAAAAATGGCAAGCAATACTACAACAATCTCACTATATAAATGTTCCTTTAATGTTCAATTATTGTAAGAATTATTATCTGGAACAGTGCTGTATTTAGCCACATAGCCGCTCCAATGCATTATGCACCTTCGAACTCCTTTACCCTAAAAACAGCAACTTGCAGCCCCTCACATACTGGAGGCTTTAATCAAAGACTATATAAACATACATATACATACATATGGGCAGCCAAGTTGGAGCATTGGTAAAAGCTCGGGCTGTGGAATTGTAGTATGCAAGTTCAAATCCCAGTCAAAAACCATTGCATTCACCTTTAGCTGCCTTGGGCAGATGGGGCTTGTTAACTTTGGAGAGCAGCTCAACAAGGTGAAAGGTAACACCGAATGTAAAAAACTCGAGTAAGAGCACAACAAAAATGAAACCTAATTGTTGCTTCTTGTAAGAAATAGAAATTGATTAATATTTTTTCTTTTATTTAAAAATCAAAAAATGTCTTTTTTTCCTTTACTTACTTTATTATTGATTGTCATCAATAAATTCTTTTTGGTTTTCTCTTCAAGTTTCACTTTCAAAAAACTGACCAATGGTTGGATTGTGATTCCCTTAAATTATGGAAGACAAAACATAAAAAGAAATTTCACAATTCTACTATTTGGCTGATATTTGTATTAAACAAAATTCTTTACTTCATTGAAATGTTATTCATAATTTTGCTGATATGATGATTATTACTAATGTTATGATATTTTTATGATTATTATTATTATTATTATTATATTTGTTATGATATTTGTTATGGTATTTATTATGATTATGATTATTATTATTATTATCATTATTATTATTATTATCATTATATTTTGCTGATAGTTGTACAGAACAAAATTTTTGATTTCATTGAAGTGTTGTTCATAATTTAGAGGATTGCAAAAAAAAATCCCTACACACACTGGAGGGTTTTGTTAACTAAAGGCCCAGAGGCTCTAGAAAATAGTGCCACATCAACAGAACTATTTAATCTAACCAAGATGATAGATTTGTTGGTAATAAGTTTGTAGGAGTGAACCCAAATGACACTATCTAAATTTCATAGAATTAGGCCAAAATACTATTCTACCTATCTATCCAATAACTTTGGTTCTCTTCTTTCTCATCAGCATAGATCTCTGACACTTTAGACAAAGAACTGCTATCCTAGTATCCTATTCTCTCTGTCCAATCCCCGACCTACCAGCAACAGAATCAAGTGAGTCAAATCAGTATCCCTTCAGAATCTCAGACCAGTAACACGTGTGTACTGTCAATGGACAATTTAACCAAACACAAGGTACGCCATTATGTACAAATAAAATAAAATATTTTTTTAAAGGTTAATACTTCTATTCTTCATCTTATTATTATTCAAACAACCAAATATACAAACATTACGAGTTTACGAGTTCTTTTTCTTACCTGAATGACCACATTGAAAAGAACAATGATTAAAACAGTTGTAATGAACATATTTCTTAAAGGAACATCTTTTTCATTCAACTGAAGAGACAGAGAAAAGGCAACCCCACCACGAAGTCCACCATAAGCCTAAAAACAATAAAAAAAAAGTTTTAATAATTTGTCAAAACTAATGACAGTTTTTATTTATCTTATCTACATAAAAAGATCAAAAACAAAAGCACAAACTGTAAAACAAGTAAACTAGGTAGAGTCTTTTAAAACAGTTTTCAGCATTGAATAACCTAATGAGAGTCGATATGCTGGTTAAATAAATAATTAATAAATCAATTATCCAGCATAAATAAAAGTGACCTTATGTATTTTATGTATTTTTATCTCTTGGCACTGATTAAAAATCCTCCAAATTTTGGTCCAAAACCAATGCAAATTTTTCTTTTTGGTCTGAATACCGATTTGTATGAGATCCTGGACGTTCAAAAAGTGAGGCTGTATTGTAATATTCTTTTGGTCAATACCACCACAAGAAAAACACAAATACACACAAAAAAAGAAATATTAAATAAAAAATGGAGAAAAGTTACCATAATTATTTGTTCTTCAAGACTAAAAATTTTCATTCTTTCCCCATGAAATTTGTTCACAAAGAATGAGAATGAAAAAGTAACTGAAAGAAAATAAGAAGAAAGAAAAAAAAATTAGTTTGTCTCCAAAGGTTATTTATTCTATTTTATTTCAGATAAAACGCTTCTAATCAAAATGCTTATCTTCAATATCATCTAAGTCCATTTTCAAAATCCATCCTTTAGTTATTTGAATTCTTTGTTTGGTTCTGTAGCATATTCTATTTGAAGATGGTATGATAAAGATGCAATTGGCTTAAACTGTGATATTTAACAGAAAGATGTATGTTTCACACAGAATATCTATAAAAATCAAAATGGAGTAAAGAATATATTTGATAATATGAATGTTTCACACAGTACATGTATAAAAATCAAAATGAACTAAATTATATATTTAAGGATGAGATGAATGTTTCAAACAGAATATCTATAAAAATCAAAACGGAATAAAGAATATATTTAAGGATGAGATGAATGTTTCACACAGAATATCTAT
>JAUZSX010324946.1:0-24916 GCA_034780655.1 Idiosepius hallami | reverse complement strand
ATAGGATTCGTTAATCTGAAATTCAATTCCATATTTTCTAAGGCCTTTTCTATAACCATTTGACATATGTGGTTGTTTTCATCAACATCAAAGCATCCAGTTCAAAGCAAGTAAAGACAACAGTTATAATTACTTTTTCCACGTGCTTATTAGCAATGATAATGTTTATCGAAAAAGTTTTCATTTTAAAGTATGAACCTTTAGACAAAATCTTAACCCAGTACTGTTAAGTTGCTTTTGTTTTCCTTCAATCCATTTTAGTGCAGCAGACAGGCATGATAATTGTTTATTTTGTGCTAAAAGCATGAAATTTGGTAGACACATAGCCACAGGTATTTCAAAAAGATTTAGATGGGATGACAAATTTTCAACATGGCGCCCATGCTATTTCTAATGAATAACTGAAATAATTTACTTTAGACCTAATTACCATACATAACACTTGATAAATGTCTACAGGATGATAGAAACTTGTCATTTAATATTCAAGATGGCCACTATTTTGTAAGATATTTTTTTAGTGGCAGCATCATCATGGTCAATTGGGTTTTAAGGCTAGATACAACCAAATATTTCTGACACTAAACTGGCAAATTTTTCATGTTTATTTACTTTTGCTTGACTTGATTATTTAATATATGTCAAAATTCAATTTCTGCTAACTGAAGTTTTACAGAGATTAAGTAAAACCTTCAACACCCTACAATTCTGTTGTGAGAAAAATCCTTATAATTTTTTGCTTAAGGTCGTGGACGTTTGAAAGGAATGAGGTCATGTATAGTTAACAAATATTAATCAACTCACGAGCAATCTGTATGTGGGCAGGCCGACTGACAATAGTTCCGAGATTTGGAACTTCTGCAAAACATTGGTATAAACCAACATCACCAACATTTGATTTTGTATGAGTGACCCTTTTTATGTGCAATGAACCATTTGTTAGTTGTTCTCTGGAAAAAAATTAGAAAAATATATGAATATATATTTTCATGTTAATAAAATTTATTTAAAGTTGAAATAAGAAATAGTTGGACTCATTTGTTTTTCTATATTTAACTTTCTTCAGATTTCAAATAAATGTTTAGCAATTATTTTGTTTATCAAGTGAAACTACATTTGAACTCATGATAATTCTTTTCTATTTTACTTTTCCAGAGCTAAAAGTCTGGGACTATATATTTTTGGTCATTTTTTTTTACAAATAATTTTGAATTTAGATAAAACCTTGTGGGGTTATGTTTTTTCTTCATATTTAGAAATTAATTCAATTTCAACTCATCATAAACCATGAATTATGAGTGATCAAAGTTTTATACTGAATTTCTGAGGACAAATAAGTTTGCATAATTTAATATCTGGTAAACATGATTTTATTTTCTAAAACAGAAGCACATCTTCTACCACAAAATTGAATTAGTTGATGACATTCATCTTGCAAGATTTTCAACCATTCTTTAAAAAAGCTTTAGCTACAAAACCTCAGTGTTGATGGGATTTGTGACAAAAACTCATTTTCTCAAAATGGATCATAGATTTTCTATTGGATTTAGGTCCAGGATATAAGCATTTGGTTGAAGAATTAATGGCACATCAACTACTGTGGGACATTTGATGCCAACTGAATTATTGAAAACATTTTTAGGATTATTTTTTTAACTGAATGAAGTTTTTTCTGATTATCTATTGAGTTCTGAGGAGGCTAATCAATTACTTCAACAGTTTATCTTTCAAAAACTCTTAAACAAACTTTGCTTTGAAGTAAGGATACCACATACTGCATGAAAATAGGATTTTCAATTAAGGAATTTAGAAGTAATGGCATTTTAGTAGATCTGTGCATTGACATATCTTTAAACATGTCAAATCTTGAAAAATTAAATCAATAGATGAGAAAAATAAACACATCAATATGAACTTAGTGACATAAGTAATATAACATCTTGATGGGAATAAAAAGTAATTTTAATCCAATAATGATCAAATAACTATTAAACTAATGATGTCTCGTCATTCATATTTTAAAAAAATCAAAAAATATATATAATTGCATATCAGAAAAAAAAAACTATTTTTGAAAGAATTTTGTTTTATTTATTAATTTTAATGAATGTTGAATAATACCCAGAGAGGATCAAAATGTTTTTTAGGTAACTTTGTATACATGCATGAATAAAAGCCTAGTTATAAAATTTTATTGCATGAAATAACCATAAATAACAATTATTTTTCAAACATGTAAAATTTTTTTTCATCTCAAGGAAAATTCATTATTAAATACAAGTGCATTTAGTTTAAAGCTACCTTCAGCTTAAACTTTCATTTAAACCTAATTAAAACAATATCCTTTATCTTCAATTTTCATCATAAAATAAAGAATAAATTGCAAAGATGTTTTTATTATTTTATTCTTACCTCCGAGTATCCTGATCTAAATAAAGTCTTTCATGATCTTTTTTCCAATAAATAACAGGAGTATCCTGTCCATGATCAGCAGCACAGTTAAGGGTAGCCTCTCCACCTCGGTTAGTGACTACATCACTTGGCTCAACAGTAAATTGGAATTTACTGAAATGAACACATGATCCTAAAATAAATCAAATAAAAATAAAGAATTAAAATTACTGGAAACAAGTAAAAAAAAATTTAGTTTTGGATATAAAATATTTATAAATAAAAATTTGATACAAATAAACTTAATGTTATGTTTAAGATAAATTTTATCTATAAACTTTTTCACTTTGTTAACCACATACTGCCTGAATTTATGATAACTATGTATATCCAACTTTTCAGTCTGTCTTATCTTCCAAATTATTATCATATCATGAATATGGGGTAAGATGAACCACTTTTGAGATTCTGTGTTCTGATTGAGCAGTTGCCAATTTACCTTTGAAAATACACAATTTGGATGTTTCCATAACATGACTTCCAGATTTTTGAAGCATTTGAAAAATGGTGTTAAAAAGGTTTAATTAATCCCACATGTTGGATCAGATGGAACCCCTTCTTTGAGTTTGAGGAGGGGGGTGTTTTTACAAAATAATAGAAAAGAAAGGACAGAATGATTTAAATTTCAGATAAAAAAGTCTTACTCCTACAACTTTACTGCCAAATTGTGGCATCCAACTGTATTCTTGTAACAAATTTTTTTTTTTAAATCCAACAACCATAGCCATGACAAGACAGTCTATGAAAGATAGAATTTTTCCCAGTCACAAGGGAAGACCCTGGATTTGCATTCACTCTCCAACAAGTTATCTAGACATGGATAGATTCTTTTTGTTATCTTTACTCGAGAGTAATGAGTGGATCTACTTGTCCATTGTTGTATAGTAGGCTTTCTTATGTTTAAGAAGGAAGTGAGCAGAACAACACCATTTTTATAGGCAAAGGTGATGTTGTTCTTGGAAAGAACAACAGACAAAAGAGCATATCAAAATGTTGGAGTACAATCAACAATAGGTTCATCGTACCCCAAATTCATTGTTTATCATACCCTATATCAACCATCTTGAAAAAAATCATCTAGCAGCAAGGCATCCACTATGTAACCAATGTTATGTATGGAAGAATAGTCAAACGACCCATCCTTCAGTAATTAAAAATATTTTACTCAAAATTCTGAATGATATTCCCATTTTCACTTGAAAATTGGCAAAACTTGTGATTTTGCACCCAAACTCTTAAACTGACAATAAATCTGTGGCACTCAGAAAACTGAAGTGATATGTGGCTTAAAATATCTGATATTTGAGGTTTGTGGTATTTGCATTAACTTGTATACAAACATTGGTTCATTTAACCCTATCCTCTCCTATAAACATGGAATATTTCAAGGAAATAGCATTAGGAACTCTAACTAAAAGCAACAATGTGGATTTGATAAGTTGATGATACATTCACACTCTGGCCACATAAGGTGGACGTTCTAACACAAATAGAAAATATGAATTCTGTTCATCTTTCTAAGAAAAGAAATGGGATAATCAAATCTAATTCTTTGATGTGATAATAGATTCTACAGAGCAGATTTTCAAGTTATCTGTGTATAGCAATCCAACTTTTGCTGGACAGTACCTGAACTTCAATTCCAACCACCCACATGATGTAAAAAAAAGTATCATCTGCTGCATGCAACACCTGGCAAACATGAGATGTAATGATGCTGAGGTATACCAAGAAGAAATAGCTAGATTGATAGATGACCCCTATCAAAATGGTTACCCTGAAAGTGTAATATTAACTCTTGGAAGTTGTGATAGATTAACCAGGAAGTCCCAAGAAGTGCATCTTAGTCTGCCTCCCATTTGTAAAGGTCTTGTCAAAGGGAATTAGGAAAATATTTTTTCTCTATGTGATAAAACTCAGAAGTGACACCACTCTTAGAAAACATCTGGTTGAAGTTAATCTTACCTACAATGGGAACAAAACATGACAAAAAACTATGTTTTATGTATTTGTGAGAAAAAAATACTAAAGGTGAGATGGGTCACCCACTTTAAGTAAGGCTAGAAAAACATTGTCGAGTAGGGGTGAAGGAGGAGATAGAAAAATCTAGTGTGGCTAACCACATCTGGAGACAAACAGACACACCATCTGCTCTATGGGGATGAAGTAAAAACTATTGATAGGGACTAACGATGAAAAGTAAGACATGCTTAGTGATAATGTAAATTTCATATTGGGATTGGCAATACTTCTTTTTCTAATGTAAAATCAACATTAGAAAAAGAGGGATTGTTATAAAACATGGGTTAAAGATTTTCTACAGAGTAACATTAAATATTATTCAAAAAATTTTGGTACATCCCTGAAGAATTTTTACCATTTATCACTTGTACATGTAATGTTCTCTGCCTTCCTCTAAATACATCTATCTTTAGTAAACAAAATTATTTTCAATAATATATTAACAAAGTAAAAATTGTATGTTCACCAAAACCAAAACATTGGATGTTGAGCAGTATTGACAATTATGGAAATACAAAAGAATCACTTAAAATAATAGTCCAAAAATCAAATCTATGAATATTTTACCTACTTTAAACAAGCCAATCTAAAAAAAAAATAGCATTACTTGTAAAATGAATTTCAAAACAAATAGCATTAAAACAACCATTGGTGACTAACTCCAAAAAATAAAAATAAATCGTATTAACAAAACTTTATATAGAACACAAACATTACACATTTATACTTTCATGGGAATGAAGAACATACAGTGAAGAGTATATAGCCAAAAACCAGGAAATATTCATAATAAAACGTTTAATGAACTAATTTCAATTAAAAACCATATGAAAAACAAAAAGTAAATAATTTGAAAGAAATATTTAAAACTAGACTTAAAATTGTTATTTTTATTTTAGACAATTATTTGCATCCACAATTAATTATTATTAGTCTTTTATAAATAGTCATTATCATATTTTTTATAAGTCTTTTATAAGTTATTACTAGTCATTGTGTGAGGAAGGAAATTAGAAATTAATTTATACTTGCTAAAGCCAACTATATATTAAAGATTTCACATAAATCAAATGTTTAGGGTGATCAAGAGAGAATGTGCACTGTTTTGGGGCTTTCCTCTTTATAGTTTTAATTGTGCCCCCCCCAACTGATGTGAAGCCCATTATTATTTTGTTGTAATTTCATCAAGGGGAAAAAATGTATTAATCTAAAAATAATGAATATTTTATGTGAAACTATATTCACAACTGACTGTGTATCAACCATATGCCCATAAAAGAGTAGCAACTATCGCTAAGTTGTCAAAGAAAAAACAAATGCATGAGAAAAGAGAAAAATTAGGAAAATATCTTCACTATTTTTTAAAGTTTGGTTCAATAAAAAAGATTCTAAATATGAGAAAAAAGTATCACTTGCAGTTACCATTAAAATAAACTTACACGAGTTCAGTGAAATCAAAATGGTTCATTGCTTGAATTAAAAAAAAACTTTGATGATGGAAAATATTTTTTATCTCTTTTACAATCTAAGAATTATAACATCTTTCTTAGTTTTCATAAAATGGGCTTTTGAAATAGCTAAGATTTCACATTTCGCTAGTCTAGCAACAAATGCAATAAAACTAACAGCTTAGATAAAATTTTCAATAAGCTAAAAAACTTAATGTTCCTAAATCTTAAATCTGTTTTGAAATATCTGAAAGGTAGGATATCAAAACATCAAAAATTAAATTGGATACTTATATATAAAATAATATAATATATATAAATTGGATACTTATAATATATATATATATATATATATATATATTATATCTACATTCATATCTATGAAAAAAATATGGTTTAAGAGATAGTTTTATCAATTAGGTATTGTGCTAAAATGCTAAAAATTGTTTGTGTGTGTATATATATTATATATCATACTCTCTCTCTCTCTCTCTCTTTCTCTCCACGTGTAGCTGTGGCTCAGTTTGTTTAATTGAAAAACCTGTTCTTCCTGAGTTTGACTGGCATACAACTTCTTGCACTGCTAAGTGCTTCCGCCCTGTGAGCATATCAGCCTAAGTTTAATCTTCTGATAGGTATTTTAACTAAGAGAAAGACACACAGACACACACACACAAGAAAATGGTACTTAATCCTTGATGTTTACAAAATTAAAAAAAAAATGAACCCCATGAAAATTAATTAGTTAATAAATTTCAGACAACAGAGCTAGATTCATAAGAATGAGCCTCTTCCAGGTGATGGAATGTTAACAATAAAAAAAAGAATGTGTCCTTTTTAGTCATGCAAGGGTTAAAGGTTATCTTTGATCTCAAAATTGCAAGACTGAAAAAAATGTTTTAATTACTTTAAAAATAATATGCAAAAAAAAGGAAAGTTTAATGCATGTCCACGTATTGACTTATGTTGGGTTGCACATGTGCCCACAAATTGTAGAAGAAGCCTTTGTAAAAATTTTACAGTAAAAATACAAAAATAGTACAGAAATTAACCAACAAAGTGGGTGAATTGAGTTATCGATACAATAAGTGGGTGTGTCAATTATAATAAACTGAAAAAAAATTTTTTTTTGTAAAAAATGGGATAAATTTACTTATTAATTATCTAAAAGGGAAAATTTAAGCTAGCCCTTCCCCCCAAAAAAAATGAAATGTTAAAACTATAATATATAGTAAAAAAGAAAAAATATCAAAAAAATATTTCAAAAAACAGGAAAAAAATATTAATAAGTTTTTAAAAGAGAAAGAAATTTACTTACTAGAAAACAAATGAAAAATGAAATATGAATGAAAAAAAAAAGGCTAAGAAAATCTTGTTTAAAGAAAAAGGAAAAAGTTAGACAAAATGAAATGCTTGTTGCTTGAATAAAGTGTGCGGAACATATATTTTCTTTGAAAAGGAAATTAAAACTCTTTGACCATTGCTTCCATTATTCCTTCAGTTATTCTGAGGGGGGAGGAGGAACGAGTTAGTAAAAAATATTTCATTACATTGTAATATTTTTTATAACAAGTAAATATATAAAAACACACTTTTATTCAATTAAATTCCTCTAGCAAAATTTCAAAACAATCAGTAAAATAGTTTCTTATTAACAAACAAATAGTTACATAAATGTACACACACACACATTGAGGCAGCACCTTATTCTTTAGATAAATTTTGTAGAATTTGAGCGATGCCTTTCGTCAAAGAATTTTTAGAAGAATCCCTTCCAACGACCATCCTCCTGGTATTGGGGGTCAGGGTTTTGAGGAGCTGCATGTATGGGGAACCAAGCACTTTTGAACTCTTCAGGGGTGGATATACTGTACTGTAGTCTATGTTACATTTCTGAGAGGTTTTTTAATTTTATTTGGAAAGATGTTAATCTTTTTGTTGTTTGCTTTTAAGCTACAAATTTCATTAAACACGCATGTATTGTGAAACAAGTTTTTCAATTTTTATAAGTAAGGCTTCTAATATTTAGAGTTTTTGTTTGTTAGGTTAGTTTAAATAGACAGACTGTCTGACAGACAGACAGAGAGATTTCCATCAGATCACCAAAGTTAAGCAAGGTGTAGCCTGGTCAGTATTTGGATGGGTTGTCATTTATAAATCCAGGTATCATATCTTGTGCTCGGACATGGGGAAAATCTGAGTTAAATGCACCCTTAGTCTTTGGTAAAATTAGCATTTTCGAGAAAGAAAACTCTAAAGTAAGAACCTGAGGTTTGTTATTTTGTTTGTGGTATACCTTGCAATGATTGTGTGTTATCAGTATTTACAGGAAGTGTGGTTGGTACTACACAATCCTTCACAACTATCAACAAAATTTTGCATGGCAGTCTGATGGCCATACTTAGTTTGAGGACATTCATATTTGGAAATCGAAGGAAGAGTACATATGAAAGATAGAGTGGGGGAAAAAAAGAAAACCATTAGTTTTATTATTATGATGAATTAGTCTGTTATCAGTTTGCTATATATGAGAGCCCCCCCTCCCGTCTCTTGATTTTTGTAGCTAAATCTCTGAAGTTGGCTATAATTTTTCTCCATTTGGTTCCAGGGATAATCTTAAAGAGATAACATTATTAATTAATTGTCCTGACTGACTTTTGATCAGCTTGTTACAGGAGAAATATAGACGGGGGAGGAAAAGAAAAATAAAGAAAGGAAATAAAAACAAATAAATTGAAAGAGGGGATGGAATACAAAGAGGAAAAAAAGATGGAGAAAGACAAAACCTTAAATAATTACAATCACCTTTTGCCTTATGGCTTCCCTTTGGTTTATTTTATCTAATTAAAATAAGAGGAGAAAGAGAGAGAAAAAGAAAGAAAGATCATCAATTGGAAAGAAAGAAATCATGTCCACTGACAGAGTAAGAAACAATACAAGTCATACAGTTCTTACAAATATCAATAAGAAAAATCCTAATATGAACAACAGTAAACAACAGCAACAGAAAGAAGGAGCAAAAAAAGGAAAATACAACAAGGCCCCCAGAATTAAGTAAGGGAAGGAACACAAAAAGAATTTAAAAAAAAAAAGAAGTGCTAGGTGACATGCTTTCCTTGACTTTAAACAAAGAAGAAAGGCAACTTTGAAGAGTGGTTTGGGGCAATGTCTGTTTGAGGGGTTTCTTTCTGGCAAGCCTTATTGTCCAGTATGACTCAGAATATCAGTAGATAAGGAAAGCTGGAAACACCAAGGAAGATGGGAGGAAAAGAGAGGAAAAAATGACAAACTGGTTGAAGAAAGGGATGTCACAGCAAAAATGGAAGAGGAAAGAAGGAAATATTAGCTGGCTGGCTGTTTTCTATGTTGACAGAACTAACCATTGATCAAATTATAAACTGAACTAGGCTTCATTGAGACTTATCCAGCCAGTGTCCCTATCCCAAATAAAAGCAGACAGAGGTGTTGACTTGGTGTGTGTAAAATGAAGAAAGCCTTAGAAAGAAAGAAAGAAAAAATTGGCAAATGGAAATGATCTTGTGATAATGAATGTGTATTGGTGTAAATAAAATAGTTCAGCAGACCAGATTTAATGGAAGTTGAATTGGTTATAACTTCTCTAATGACATTGGATTGGCATTCTTGAGTTTTGAACAATATTTTTATGTTAATCTAAAAGTTATGAAATAAAACTAAATCAAAAAGAAGTTAAAAGGTTCAAAACATTCAACTGAAAAAGTTTTTCTCAAATTTTACCAATTCATATGAAAATAACTTAAAAACAAAAACCTTGCGTAGATTTTATATTTATCACAATTTAAAGATAAACGTTAAATAAATAAGAAAAAAATTGTTTGAATTTTATCAGGATTCCAAATTAACTGAGAAGTTAGAAATTTGAAACTTTGACAAAAAATAAATAAATAGTACCTTCAATTTCTTACTTTCTCAAAAGAATTTGAAGGTTTACTCTTGAACTGATTTTCAAAAAAATAGGTACTTAAATTTAAAATTTCTACATTTTTCAATTTTTTTTGTTTTTGTCAACTTCTGAAGATATTTATCTTTTATATATTTATTTCCCTAAAAGTTCTAAATAAATCTTATATGCATAAAGTTTGAACTAATAAAGGTCAACAAACTTTGATTGGAGATAATTCTAAAATAATAAAAATTATTTATTTAATTGGTTGGAAGCAGATATGGATTTTGAACATTCAAGATGGAGATTAGATTAAAACCTATCTGTATGATGGAGGTAAAAAGTCACTAGTCTTACGTGATCATATTAATTAACAAATGAAAATTTAATTGATTATTTGAAAATATGCTTTATTACTTCAACATAATTTGTGAAATAACTTATAGAAGATATTAAATATTAATTGATATTATGCACACACAATAAGATGTTGAATTTTTTCTTAATCTAAAGAATTTTTCTATTTTAAAGAGACGGCAGCAAACCAACTCAGTATTTCTTATAAAAACTACTGTAATTAAACTAAATTGGCTTTAGAATAGAATAGTTAATAATGGGTCTCCAAGTCTAATTGCACTCACCTAGGAAAGTTGAAAGAAAAATTGATAATCTATCTATTAAAAATTATTTCACTCAACAACTATAGCAAAGAAGTCATGTATATTTCTATATTTACATCTTGTAAAAAAATGTTTTTACAAGATGTAAATATAGAAATATACATGACTTCTTTGCTATAGTTGTTCTGTAATAATAAAATTAAGTTGGGACATTTAAAAAATACTATATTAACTTAATAGTCAACATAAAAAAAATTAAGTTTGGAAAAATTCCAAAATTCCAAAATATAAATTATGACTTAGTGTCTAAGAAGCAAATCAAAGTTTGAAATTTAAGTTAAAATTAAGATACACTTACACAATGTTTTATAGTTTGGAAACAATTTTTGAGAAGAACAGAAAGCAAGTATTGAATTCAAAGCTGAAAATGACTGATCATATGAATAAAGTAAAAAAAAACAACATTTTGTTTGACTTTTTTAATCTTATGAGGTTAATATATAGGGCCAGACAACATAAGGCAAAAGAAGACACTAGTATTTTGGCCCTAATATATTCCTCTAATACCATGGTCCGTGGGGTTCAAAGGAAAAAAAAATTCATGTTATGATTCTGAAGACCTTTATTAAAAATTCCAGATATTAATCTTTTGATTATTATGATTCTTTTTAAGGGGGGGAAGGATTTGTTTTAGAGGTGTAGTGAAAACCCCAATTAAACATGTTGGTGTTGATTCATTATTACTGTAGAATTGTTTGGTAAATTTGGAGTGAATTAAGGTCAAATTTGTGTGTAGTTATGTTAATGGAGGATCTGTTATCAGGATTAAATCCAATGCATGATTTATAAATTAAGCAAAATCTTGTGGTACATGTTGGCTCATTTATATAAGTTTTAAGACTTTTAGTCTTAATGTTGCAGATAACTTTGCTAAGTTTTATCATTTTATTTCCTTTCTAATGTTAATCCTTTTCAATCTTCACTTAAGTTATTTGGACTTTTACTCTCATCTTCTTTGGTCTTCTTTCAGTTTCAAGGAAAAAAGAATAACTTGAGTAACAAATACAATAAGAAAAAAAAAAGCAGAATCATATGAAAAAATGTTGATTAAAAAAATGAAAAAGTAAAAAACAAACAAAGGGACAAATAAAATCTACTTGTTGATTATCTAAGAAAGAATAAAAAATGATAAAGAATAATAATGTAGAATATATCACATAGAAACTTCAAGATATTTTAATTAAAAAGGAAAGTAATTAAACTTGAGATTTTGATTGTATGAATCTAAGAAAAAAACTTTATAAAAACTTATGATTGTGAAAGATTATTTTTTCTCAGAAAGATTTTGTTTTTATAGGAAAAAAAGACACCATAAAAACATGTTATTTTTTGGGTGTTGCAGTAGTTGTAAAGTATTATCCAAAAGTTAAGGAGTTGTACGAAAAAGTGGATTTAAAAAAAATTATCTAAGAAAATAAAACATTGATCACTATGTCATAATTTTTAACACATCTAGGTATCCACAATATCTATCCATGGTCAAAATTTTATTAAAGTTAAACAATTATTTTGTGAGTTATAATTTAAGAAATAGTCTAAAAAAATTAAGGCATCCAAAAGTTAAGGTATTATATTTATTTTTCAAAATACAAAACCTTAAAAAACAATACAAAACATAACATTAAGTAATAAAAAAAATTATGAAACTATAATAAAATTATTATTTCATTTGTTTAAATATTATTAGAACATTAATTTTTCAGCATGGTTTCTTTTAAATTCTGCCCAGTTTCTTTTCACAGAAAGCAAAGTTTTATTGTTGATTTTCACAAATTCAGTGTTGTGAAATGGATTATTGCAAAATTTAAATGTATTGGATTCAAAGAATCAGCTCCTACATCAGGTTGGCTTCATGTCATGATCACTTTAAGACAGGTTTAAGAGTGCTGCCAAAATATCCAATCAATTAAGTTCGACATCTGATGTCAAAGCATCATGCCATTGTTTCAATGAAGTTATGCAATTCAGTTTTGCATGCATGGATACCAGCAAAGAAACCATTGATTTAAAAAAAAAAAACAACAAAAAAAGGAGATTTGCCTTGTTTTCACACATGAATGTGGAGTCTGAACTGAGTTCATTTCAGCAATGAATCTAAGTATAATATAATTTTTTCTGATGGGAAGACATGCCTGAAGAAGAACTATTAAATGACCATATTAGAGTCGAAATGTCAGTGTGTCTTTTTACCTTTGGTTACTAAAGCCAATATATCGGTCTTTTAGAGTTAAAAGGGGTAATTTAGAAATATAACACAAATAAGACATACAAAAAGGAACCATGAACATTAGCAAATCCAGATTTTTTTCTAAAACAAAAATATTTATCTGTAAAGAACAGAACTCGACTCTTCTGTAATAATTGGATTTAGCTAAAAGGGGTTTATAGGTCATAAAACAAAACAACCAAATCCTTAAAACTGTTTGGAGTTCTTAACCAATAAAATGAAAAAAGAGAGAAAAAATCTTGACAACCCCTGGGGACATTACTTTGTTTCTAGTAATATCAGCTGATCAATCTGTAATAAAGCCCCATATAGCTAACATACAAACAGGGAGGAATCAAAATAAAAAGACTAACTATTATTGCTTTAAAAGAAAACATGAATTGAGGCGGTTCCATTATTATTATTATTTCTGAGGGTAGATCAAAGTTTTAACTGTCAAAGAAGGCTGCTTTCAAACAGGAGAAGCAAATAATAGAATTTTGAAAAAACATGAGCAGATGAAGATACCAGTCCATTAGAATCTGGTAATTTAGGACAAGTCACAGAAGGAAGCCAAAACTAGACAAGATATTTTGGACATCCTTCAAAATAGGTTTTAAAATTAAAAGCAGGAGAGATTGGCAGCTTCAAAGAAATCCAGTAAAAAAACCTGAAATGTTCATGACCTAAAATAGCTCAAGTGCTTCATTTTCACTGCTTAAATAAAAAATGTAATATTCAAAAAGAATTTTGTTTAACCATAATTCATAATATTAAATGTATTTAATAGAATTGAACTGTTATTTGGATAAACATTATTTTGTTATTTAGCTAAACACTTTAGTGTTAAAATATTAGTCATATACTTCTTGTTACAAATACTATATAGTCAATTATGAGGATATTAATATTTTGATATAAATCAATATTTTTCCAGCTTAAAAATATAAAATGTTTACCCCTCTATGTTGAATTCAAAGATTGTAGACCCAAAATAGGCTGAGGGGTTCAGTAAAGACTGGTTACTTACATACACACAAATTTCACTTTTATGGATATATAAATTGATAGAATTTGTAGCTATGCAAGTCATTTGCATAGCTGTAAATGTTCAATGTCAATGTATTTTGTAGGAATGTATTAACTTTAAAACGGCAGACTATATATTATCATAAAAGAGAAAATATCTGTAGATTTTCCTTTTTTATAAAATAGCTATAATACTCATTTCCTTTAAGGCCTTGGTAGAGAAACAGTCCTAAGAGGATAATAAAGGGATAGGAAAAAGAATCTATTTTACTCTAAATGCAAAAAGGGAAGGGAAATGAAAATGAAAGGGGAAGAAAAAAGGGATTACTGATTGACAGGTGTGATAAATACCTAGAGAAAGAAAAAAAATTCATTTCAACAGGCTTTGCATACTGCCTACAAAAATATAGAGAGAAGGCAATATGTGAAGAGAGCCCAGATCTTTAAGAAGGGCAAGCTAGGATAAATGCCATTATAATCAAAAGATCCAATGATAAAAGTAAACATGATAATAAATGTCACAAAAAAAAATGAAACAATAAATAAAATTTAAAAAATGTAAAAAAAACAAAAACAAAAAAATGTAAAAAAAACAAAACAAAAAAAACAAAAAAACAAAACAAAACAAGAGAAACTCATTATTTTTCAACTTAATCATTACTGATAACTTTTTGTTTTTTCTTATTATTCAAATAATATTTTAAACTTTTTTGATGCATTTGTTCTCTGGAAATTCATGATTCGCCTGCTTTTTTTGTCTCACAAAATATGGTGGAATCAATTCATGTATAGACTTTTATTTTATGAATATTGCTCGCAATTACTATTACTTGGATATATTATAACCAAAAATATTTTTTTAAAGTTCATGTAGATTTTTGTTCTTAATTAGTTAATTCTGTATCAAATCAATTGAAATATTGACTTAATATTTCCCATTAATAATTGCGCTCTAACTGAAACATGTAAATAAAATCTAAGCTACAGTTAGTCTGAAATAAGCTTTATTTTAGTAAATATCTATTTGAGCAAATGACAGTGTTTTTGTTTTTACTTTTTTTAAGACCAGACTTCTAATTATTTGTTCTTATCTGACTATTGATCCTCATAATTTATCCATATATCCTGTAAATCATATAATTGAGGCTTAGAAGACTATAATCTATCTGCATTGTGGCGACTAAGAAGTGTTTTTCTTTTTTCTTGCAGTATAGGAGAAAGAAGGAGAGTGATCTTGTGGAAAAGAGACTTTTGACACTATTACTCTCACTAAAGCATTTTTTTAAATCAAACTATTAGCCATAAGTTATAGATTTTGTTAATTGAGACAGATTGGTAGGAGTAAAGATATAAACAATGAAACTAGTCACTTTCTTAAACACTAAGCTAACATAATCAGGGAAAAAATAAAAGGGATCCATTTTTGGAATTCTATAGATTACTTATGACAATGGCCATGTTAAGATAAATACTTTATAGTTTAGCACCACAAAGTTCAAAGTACTTAGGACCATGGACACTGTTAGCTTATGGCAATAGGTACTTCAGAAAGCATTTCTCTATGCATATATATTGCTTTGTTCTGGAAAGACATGTGGGTTACAATTTTAGTAATATTAACAATTCATAGCCAAATATTCCTATGCATAATTAATTGTGGATGATCTTATAATAAAAAAAAACTATAAAAAAGATTTCGGTGATTTCATCTCTAATAGTATTCACTGGAATATGGTGTGAAATCCCTTTATCTCTCTAGCTATGAAATTAAATGCTGATTTAAAGAATCTATTGACGAAAGAAGGTCATTTATTGAAAAATGATTATTCTAAGTATTAAATGAAACAAAATAAACCTTACAATATCAAGCTATAATAATGTCTCTGATATTCATTTATGACTGAGAAAAAATGTTTGAGTTTCAAATATACACAAACTTTATTTTTTTTCCAGAATTACTGAAAAAAATGTTGTGAATGGTGCAAGTTTTCATAATGGCCTTAAAATAGAATTACTTATAATCCTGATAGCTTAGAAAAGAATGACATACAAGATAACATTCTGTCTTTGGTTGATTTCACATATAAATAGTTGTGAGTTCTTAATACTTGATCACTCATTATACAATTTAGAGTTAACTTTTGTGCACCTTGAAACAATTGATTATTTTTACAAGTCTTTTTCAAATTTTGCACTTGTATTTTGCACATTTTCTGCCATATTTCTTATTGTAATTTCACTGCTGGTATTCTACAGTTTAAGCTTTGGTTTGAATACTTTTAACAGATACACACAAACACATTAGACATTTTGCCTATATTGATAGTTAAAGTTTTCAATATAGAGATAGCACATGAGTGGTTGATAAGTGACTCAGTTTCTCACCTGTGCAATCATCATACTAAAAACTTTTGGTCTGATGATTAATCACATGAAAAACCAGCAGTCACCATAGGCCATTAATAAACACATATGAAGCAATAATGATATTGGGAAAAGGTTATTGAAGTTTTATTTTAATATCATTACTGGTTTCACAAAAATACTTAACAATGCTTCTTTCTTAGACATAATGTTGTTTTGTTGTTGATAAAATCTTCAAAATATTTTTGTTTATAAGTTTGGTAGTGGTAATGATATGTCCATTTTTTTTAACTATTGAGAATCTATGTTAATGCTAAGTTCTTTTGCAAGTAAGATTGAGGAACGATTGAGTTTTTCCTGGTCTTTGTTTTATTGTATTGGATGATATAATAGTAGCTGATTCAATGATTAATGGGTTCAGATTATTAGTTATATGCTTTATAAATTTTGTCCCTTTAAGTCAAAAGTGAGTTTGAATTTTGACTGAGCAATGCATATGTTTTTCTTTTCATGCAACTGGTGCAATGGTGAATAGTTGGTTGCATAGACAGACAAATTATTTTACACTATGTGTGTATGTGTGTGCATGAACACACACATATTTATAAAAGAATGATTGAATCTAGCCTAAATGACAACGTGAAAAAAATTAACACTGCTAAGAGGAGATGTTTGTGCTAGCTATAACAGCCTTATAAATGACCAACAAAAAGACCAAATACAGAGTAAAATATGATTCTCATAACATAGCAGTAATGTTGCATGATGCTATTTATGAGAGTATTTATATTCAAAAACTCTTATATAACAGTCCCATAGCTGAGCTATTCAATATCTGACATTTATATTTATCTTGTGACCCAATTTCTTGGACAAACAATGAAATGAAAATAGAGAAAAGGTTTTGTTGTCTTTTACAGGTTTTATGAGAAAAAACTAACAAAGACAGTACAAACAACTTTTAAGAGGCTGGGACCCAAAAATAAAAGAAAAGAGAACTTTAATTGCAAAACTACATCCACTTACCACTATAATAATTAGGAAATACAAATGAAATGATTTAGGAGTAATTATATATATATATATATATATATTTGATTATGTGAATATTAGTATATTCAAGCTGGAGAGAGTAAAAATTGCTTGTTTTCAGAATCATTGATTAACTTTTTAAACCTGGAACCAATTAATAGCAATAAAGCTTTCTCATAAGATCTGAATTACTAATAATTGGTAAAATATATTACTAAAATTTGAAATATGCAAAACCAGCAGTTCATTGGTTTAAATTCCACCCATTTAAAGGATTATATTGACAGGAAGAATAGCACATCACAAAATACTTTTTACCTTTAATATAAATGCAATAAAAACTATTTTTTACAATTCTCAAAAAAGAAATTAAAAAAAATGATCTTCCATGGTAAATTTATTTAAAGAGTCTAATAATTCCAATAACAATGAAAATAATAAGGATGAGAACCTTAAGAGCATCAAAAGGAGACTTGACGTCATTTTGAGTCCACTCATAGCCATTTATCACTTACAGTGTGTAGGTGCTGTGTGTGACCAGTGGGAGAACTCTTAAAGATAATAATGTTTATATAAGAATTTCTAAATTTTCTCTTGTAGTTAATTTCAATTGAGGATACTAAGAAATATCAATTAAACCTTTAAAAAAAGATACAAACAAAACTAAACAGTAAATAATAATAATAGTCATACCAACAAAGATTTCTATTCTTTGAAGAAGATATTGTAAATTATATAACCTCATAGAGTTAAGAAAGAAATATTTTTCAGTTACAAGAAATGTTATAAGAATTATTTTGATAATTACCAAGTGTGTAAGTTGAATATAAATAATGACAAGTGTGAAAGGAAAGGTTAGTTTTATTTTTCCATGTGTATCAGCCACACTCATAATTGAAACTGTCCCCTCTAGTGCTTAGGTCAAAAGACCATCTCTTTGCTGTTTTATTATTTGTATGTTTTCATGTTTATCTTTCAACAGCAGTAATTCCAATAATATCTTCCTGCAAAATAGCCAGACTTCTGACAAGTCAACCATAGCCAGTGAACTTTTGACCATCTGTACTTCTAATCATGCTTCTACAGTGGTTGGATTGCTAGGCAATGGCCATATATTTGTTGTTGTTACCAAAAAAAGATTATATGACCCCCTTGAGATCCTCTGTCAAATGAAGCATAACAATAAGCAACAATTTCTAATTGATCAAGCTTTAGGAATTATTTGGACTTTTGTCCTCATCTTAGTAGGGTTTTTTGATGTTTCTACACTACATTTCGGCCTAATGTCCCCTAGGCTGTGTTCAGGTGTTTTTAACCGTAACCTCTGATAGGGATACTGGGTCTTGTCACCGAATTTTCAGTAATCACTGCCTTCAATAGTTGTCACTATCCAACCACATTTTTGTGACAAGTAAATCCCTCTAGCCGACTTGGGTAGGAATTCTCTGACAATGCTCACCTCGAACTGCAGAGACTCCCACACCTCTATCCGCTGTAGAGTCCAGATGAGCATTGTCAAAAAATCCTACTAAAATGAGAACAAAAGTCCGAATAATAAAGTTAATTCCTAAATTACGAAGCCTCATCTTAAAAATAAAAATAAACTATAATTGATCAAGGTTATTTAAGTCAGGAATATCTATCTGGATTTTTTCTTCTGTCTTAACTGCTCTATGGCCATGTTTTATACATTGGTTTGTTTGTAGAACTTAAAACACTAACATCATTGCTAAGATCAGATCTAGTTTGGATAACCAGCGAGTTAAGTTGGCCAATAATAATTCCAGTGATTTCTGTTGTGGATATCAGGTCTTTTAGATACCTGCTTCTGCTTGGACACTAGTGAATTTCCCTCTTTTTGCTGTCTGCTTCAGCTTATGGACAATTGCAGGCCGAGTAAAATTTGTCCCCACATCATTGTCACTTTCATATCCCAATGGGTTTTTTTTTTCTAATATTGTAACAATATTAAGGGTTGACCTTCAGGAGTTTCGAGCAGTAAAAAATTCAGTCAAGATCATTGTCTGAAAGGTGAAAGACAAGGTTGATAAAACAAATACGACTTGTGTGCCTGTGCAAGGAATATCTGCACAGGTAAATGACCATGGTTTGGAAATTCTAGATTAGAAGGCATTAAGGCAAGATTGGACCAAATGTTACCCAGATTGCAAAGTGTGTCACTAGGTCAAGCTGTCTGCCAATTCTTTGAGATAAAAAATTCCAACCAACTATAATCCAAAGCTCAGAAAGATGAGATGATGAAACAAATGTTTTCAGATGACTGAAAAACACACACATACACAGACACAAAGTTTTGATTAAAGACAGAGTCTGAAAGACTTGATGATTGTTTGATGATGAAGCATGTCAATATTCTTGATGTAACATTTTTTTAAAAATTGTTTTGACATTTCATTTAGCATGAGTTCTCAAACAATTGCTTTTTTTAGCCATTTATTTTCTTCAGTGAGACTGGCATTTTCCAATGCTATGAAAGCATGTACAGACACAAGCAGAATTATAGGCTACTATTTTAATTTAGTGATATGGCACTCAAAAACAATGAGAAAATTGTCTATTTACATGTTGCTCTGCCATTGGTAACTTTTTAAAAGCTTTGTGCACTTTAAATGATGATTGGTTGGCATCTTATAAAATGGGGGTATCAACTTTGGGTGCGTCAATATCCTATTCCTTTAATGCTTTCCATCCAGGCTTTCTCTTACAACAAAACTACTACTACTGGCAACCGTGTATTTGCTTGTAAATTAGTGGAAAGTTTCTATTTCTTTATTTCCACTATGTGGATATAGACAGTGACAAAATGTTTGAAACAAAAAAAGAATTATATTTTTTCCACATATGTATTGTTCAGTCAAAATTCAAACTGTGATTTTACATCAAAGGCCATTTCCTTAGTGAAGAGCAGTGAAAAGGAAACAACTGAGTGAATTTCTTTAAAATGATAACAATATTACTTATTTATTTCTATTAGATCTAAAACAAAATGAAAAAGTTGATAAGTGTTAATTTTAAGAAAATTTACTTTTTCAAGTGCATTCAGGTGTTTTTACTTCAAATACTTTTTTTTTAATTTAGAGAAAAGCAGAAATAATTTTAACTTTAAAAGTTTTATTTAAAAGTTAAGAAATAGAGAAAGTTTTACACCTAATGAAACTTTTTCAAGAATTCATAAGAAATAAAGAACAACTGGCAATAATACATTCCAGAACAATGAATCCTTTTAATTGTGTTCAGAAAAAACTAGAAAGAAAAAATGATTAACTAACAAATAATTTTCAGTAGAAATAACTAGTCAAAAGGTTGTGGTAATGTCGATAGTGGTGACTGTCACTTTTGACAACACAAGGAATGGGATAAAGACTTATTTTGGAATTTTTCTCAGTTTTCTCTGTTTATCTTTTCTTTTTTATAATTGTCTTATAAAGTCTGTTGGATATCATAAGTCCATCTGAGACTAAACTTCTCATGCAGTTGATGGTCAGAATGCCTTGCACGAATACCATTGTCCATGCTTGGAGCTTGACCTACTAACCCGCTTTTCTTGTCCAGGTAATCAGGTGACCTGACAATTCGTTTTGCCTTCAGGTTACAAGGTTGTCACAAACAATAGCCTTTGTTCAAACCTGGTGCCGTTTTTTACATGTGATCATAGTTCTTTTACACATTTTGGACATTTGATTTGTGGTTCAACCCAGTCTACAAGTTTGTTCACATGTCCTCAGATTTTAAACTTGATCAAGAGGAAGTCACATCTTGATAATTAATTCAATTGATTAATTCAGAATTAACTTATCTAAAGGTTTAAAAATTACTGACAATTTACATTGACAGGTTAATTAGGACAAAAACAAATTTAGTAGAAAACAGTGAAATAATAATTAAAGTTATTGAGATTAATGAATAAACTCAACATTTTCTTTTTTGTCAAGAACAAAATGATAAAATTGACTTGGCAAGACAGTTAAAATAGGAGGTTGCAAAAATTATGAAAATTCTCAATCCAAATTTACTTTTGTAGAAAGTAGTACAAAAATATCTTGGTACAAAAACCCCCAAAATTATTGTATTTTTTAGTTTTGCTAAGAAAATTTATAGCTCTGATTCCCATGGGTATAACCATAAAAGATGGAGACATAGGGTGAGGGTATTAGGATAGCAAAAACAGAAAGAGTCAGAAAGAGAAGAGTAAAGGGAAAGATAGAAAGAATAAAAAAATAGGTTGTCAATCCTAATTGATGATTAATGATGATTTGATTTAGGATTTAAATCTTCTAAATTTAATACTAAAAGTATTTCAAAAGAAAATATTTACAATAGCTACATTTTGATTCAAAGTTTATTTTAAAATACTCATATTATGATTACACTGTTTTATGAAGATTAAATTAATTACTCACTCTCAATATATAGTTATATATATTATATTATATTTACTTGGTAAGCACAACCCAAGTTTGGCACAAGGTCATTTTTACGTGCTCTTACCCAGGCTTTTTATATTCAGTGTTACCCTTCACCTAGATGAGCTGCTCTCCCAAGCTAACGAGCTTCATCTGCCCGAGGTAGCTAAAGTGAATACAATAGTTTTGTCTGGGATTTGAACTTGCGTTATATGATTCCAGAGCCCAATCTTTTACCAATGCTCCACCGTCGCTGCCCAAATATACATATCTATTTATTTACCTTAGTCTATAAAGAGCTTTATTATATCCTCCCACCTTAAAAATTAAAAGGCACTTTTAGTTCTGTTCATATTGTCTTTGCCAAACAAACCTTATCAGAAATAATTAGCCTGCCCGAGTGTTTGCAGTAACCAATCATGCAAACTATCAGAAATAAAGTACAGACCATACTAATTTGCATGAAAGAAAAATTCAAGAAAATGCCATTCTTCATAACATTAATTAATCTTTTTTCTGTTCAAAATAACATTAATTAATCTTTTTTCTGTTCAAATAGAGATTCTATACAAGTTAATTTAGCAATGTTATGGTAAAAGATGCTATGACTGTTTACATTTTAATTCCTTACTTCCATCTAATTTTTTTTCCTCTCTTTATTCTGAGTTGTTTATTCTAAGTTTAAATTGTCAAAATTAACATTTCTGTTAAATTACTGTTTAAGGATAACTAAAATAAAATAAGCTAAAACTAAATTAGATGACACACATCCACTAAAATGGATGGTCTTGTATTTAAATAATTTGACAGCTTTAAAATGAAGTCATTAAGGATACCTTATGTCCATTAAAAAAAAAGAAAGGTTTGTATCATTTAGCATGGATAATTTTTTTTTCTTTTAATGTTATTCAATTTAAGGAGTACTGGGATATGAAAAATAATGCATTACAGGAATAAAAAAAAAATGTTTTGCATTATTTAAAAAAAAGGGATGACGAACATGAAAATTATACGACAATTAAATTCAATGATGAAGCATTTCATTTAAAATAGCTTTATCTCCTTTACAAAATACAAGGGTCATTTAAAAAGTAATGTCTCATTTTCTTTATTTCACCTGAATGGATTAGAGGGGATTGCAAATTGGGTTGTTGTGAAGACTGTATTTATGAATTCATGACCTGAAAGTTTCATCTCTCTGTCACAGATATTGATGATGTGAGGCAAAAAAAATTAACCCATTAAGGATGTGTGTCAGAGGCAGAGATGCATCATTGCAGAAAAAATTAAACCAATCAACATTCACCAGTACCTGTTGAACGTTTATAAAACTGATGCAGTTGACATCAGTTAAAAGATGGGTTCACTGATTTCACAGTGGCGACATAGATGTGAGTGACAAAGCACGCTCCAGATCCAACAGACAGTTTTGTTCATTGTTGGCAAGTGCATTAAGAACTGTGGTGATATGTGGAAAAATAAATTCTTGATCAGAAAACGTTGATTGTTTTTTTAGAACAACCCTTGCAAGTTGTGTGTTGTTAAACACTAAATAAACAAAACAAAATTTAATATTCATTTTGAAATGTTAAAATTAAAAGAATTATTATAATAAAAAAAACAATGCCAAAGAATCAACAAAATTCAATAGGGTTTGCTGCAAGTATTATTAAAACATTTTAGCATAAAAAGATGCATTGATGTTAAACAAGCCTTTTAGTAAGAAAACTATTAATAGGATTTAAAATGTTACTGATAAAGAAAAAACCTTTCAACAGTTAAAATTAAACAAAAATTCCTCCTTATTTCAAAAAGGAAAATGATCTTGATCAATGAAATAAGGCATTTATTACAAAAAAGAAAAAAAGATCCAACATGAAAATAATGCAGAAATTTAAAGAAAGTCATTTTAATATTCTGTAATTATTTTTACACTAGCGATATCAAAGATAATTCTCATTCAACAAGTTATATCATTTATTATCATCATATTCATTATTGAGCCAATTAATTCTTACTAATAAATAATTGATATTTATCTTAAAGATCATAGAATGAATAAAAAAAAAAACAATAAGAAATATTTTTATAGAAACCCTTATTTAAAACATATGACATTTTATGATTACTGTTCAAATAATAATTACTAAATGATTCACTGATTGTTCATAATTTTTAAAAGATTTTCCTAGATTTTTAGTCTCTTAACGTCATAAACTCATTCACTAATGTACTCAGACTGGACACTGCTCAATGATAACTTCTTATAAAAAATTTATTTGAACATTTTAAATTAACAGAATGAAAAAATATCCTCTTAACAAAAATTTGAATATTTTTAAATATAAAATAACAAATACTTGCATTAATAAAACCAATCTAATTTATTTCATGCATTTAGAGATATTCTTATTCTATTAAAAATGTCAAGCATTAGTTTTGATGGAATGTAAAGGTAATAAAGTAGTGAACTATTTGCTTTTAATACATATAGCAAGGCACGAATATTTCTGATGAAAAATTAAAACTTTCAGGAATAATAGGTTTCAATAACTTTTAAATTTAATGGTTTTAAAAATTGCCTGTTTTTTTTTTTTAATGTTTTCAAATTATTATTCTGATGCAAAATTTATTTTTTCAAAAAATTTCTTTATTAGCAATGCTTGTAAGTGGGGTGTAATAGTTCAGTTGGTTAATGACAAAATGAATGGCCAGATTTAATTAACTGTTACTTTATGTTGTGTTGCTTGTATGGAGAGTTGTGTCACATCACTCCACTAAACTCTTAAAATAAGAACTTTAAGAGAATGAAAAAATTTATTTTCTCAAATAATTAATCTGTTCTGAAAGTTTCATTAAAATTAGATAAAATAGAAAAAATATTCTTCCCTATTTCCTTAATGGATTGACTTTTGGGCATAAAAAGTTTTCATTTTTCATCTCAAGATTAACTTACAGAGTGTCAAGAATATGATCAAAAAGTCTTCATTCATTTCTTTTAAAAATGAAAATTAATGACTGCCAATACTCAACTAAGTAAAACTAAGTTAAAATAGACACCCTACTACTACACAAAAATTATTTCCATAAACTTAATATTTATGTTACGTGCTGGATTTCAAGTAAAATATCCAACAATAACAGGAAACTGGAGATCAATCATTACATTCTATTAAAAAAATGTTACACCTGGTCAGAGTCAGTCAATAAATTAAAATAATATAAAATAGTCGAAAAATCAGGACAAAAACAACTGAAAGGATTTATGCCAGAATTGAAGGGAGGAAATTAGATAAAAAATAAATCATTATTATTTATTTTGTATTTGTTCTTTTAAG
>JAUZSX010324935.1:0-11417 GCA_034780655.1 Idiosepius hallami | reverse complement strand
AGAGCACGTAAAAATGGCCTTGTGCCAAACTTGGGGGTGCTCACCAAGTAAATATCATACATATATATATATATATACATATTTCCTTTCCTTTTTCTCCCTTTCTTTCATTTATCTTTGTTCAATTCCTTTGTTTTTTGCGTTCAGTCTACTTTTCTTTCTATTTCTTTCCTCCTTCTCCTCCTCCTCTTCATAAGTTTTTATGCTCTGCTGTAACTAATCTCTCCAAAAATTGCACATTACAACAATTAAAGTATTTCTTTTTTTTTTTTTTTGTTAATTATTCTTTTCATTTTTTATTCCATTGTAAAAATCATTGACAGGAACCCAATGTTGTCTTGAGAACAATTTGAAATCTCAGAGACTCTTTTAAAGGTCATCCTTGACTAATTTTAGTTTATAAAATAAACAAAAAAAACCCTTTTTTATATGGCTTTACAAATGAATTTTACACCATTTTTCTCTGCATTTAGAGAATAAATAACTTTATTTTTGTACCATTTATCAGAAAATGATGTTTTAAAAAGACATCTAATTAGCATAATGGGTTTCAGTGGCCAATGAAAATTCAACATCCTAACTTTAGACTATAGATTTGTTTCCATTCTAGAATTAATATTCAGGTTTCATTTAGTCCCATTCATTCTAGTATTATTGTTCTGGAGAAGTTTACACCCTACACCATTGACATAATGGACTCGTCTTGGCTCTATGTAAGTGTTCTGGGGTAGTTTACACCCCTATGCCATTGACATAATGCACTCATCTTGGCTCTATGTATGCCAGACATTTTCTGCCTTTGAGAAGAGATTATGTAGTTTCACCGCTCGTAAATTTTAGCTAACCCTCTATATTCATATTGTGACCCCTTTACTCGTGTGTTGAAGTTTGTGTGTTGAAGTGTTGCTATATAATTACTGTAGTATGTTTTGTTGCATGTTAAAATCCACGTGGTTTCAGTTGCGTCAGTCAGATAGACAAATGCTGTGTTGCTTGCACTCTTGTTTAAATGTTTGCTAGTTGACGTCCCAACTTGAACCGTTTGGTTTTAGCTGGTTTAAATCTAGCGACAAGATTCACCCTCTATTGTTGCTGCTGAGTTTCGACTTCCTGTGGTAAATTTCTTAAAAGAAGTGTCGTAAAACCTGTCTGACAAAATATCAATTGAAAATACTTTTGTTCAAACTTATTTCATTTTTGAAGTAACATTTTCTTTTATTCATATATCATTGATAAACATTAAATGAAAATGTCAGAAGTGATAATACTTATATTGGAACACGGCATAAAGATGCCAGAAGTTATATTAGTGTCATACACAACATAAGCATCTTAGAAGTAGTTCAGATATTGTAGCAAATGTAATATAATTTAAAAATCAATATTAATGCTCGTTGCATTCTATGCAGATTGTTGAATATCCAAAATTAAACTGTACACAGATAGAATCATTTATAAATGATCAGATAAGCATATTTGTTCTTGTGTCACTCTCTGGTATAAATTCATTTATCAATCCATCCAACCAGACTGATTGCAGTTCAGATATGAAAACAACTCAAATGAATTTTCCTTGAAAAATCAAAATGGAAAACAAGTCTTGTTCCCACCATTTTTTTGAGAAGATTCGTTTTGTGATTTCAATTTTATTTCTTTATATTAATTTGTTATTATTTGATCACATCAATATTTCAGCCATTTTGTTTTAATTATGTGTTCAACTGTTTTGAGAAACATCATAATTCAGGTCTTATTGATGATGTAAATAAGTATATAATGCCCTAAGACTATAGCAGATGATCCCAACCTACAATCGAAAAAGATGAGAAGATAATATAAAACATAAGAAAGATGATAAGTGATTAGAAATAAAGCCAAAAAGAAAGGCAAATTATATTGGATGATTAAATTAATTGATTTTTATTCGCATTTTAACGCTGTAGAAATCTTCAGAGGTTTTCCTCATCCTAATTATTGTTATATAAACAATTTTTCGGACGATTAACCCTTCAGCCGCCTTCAAGTGATCTTTCTTGGTAACTTTCTTGTAATCGGGAGTTCATACAAGAGAGGTGTTAAATCCGTGTTTTTTTTCTTTTGTTTTAAAAACATCAACCATCAAAACGCTCATAAGCGATAGAGCACTTTTTTAAATTGTTTTTTGCAACGTTCAAACCTAATGTTGTTCATGTGCAGTGCATGCGCTTTCAAATGCTTTTTATTTATTTTTTATCAGCCAAAATGTTTTGTATATAGAAATAATAAGCATGAGGACAACAGACCAAAGAATAGTTCTACAAATTATCAAGACTCATCCCAAGGATTCTGAAAAACTGCATCTTAGCTCATTCAATTTTCTACATTTTTTTGTATGAAGTGTTGAGTATTTAAAAAATACAACTGTTAGTGAAAACTATTTATCAGTCATTAGTTAGGAACTCACCAGATCTTCAAAAAGATTAGTAATTAAAAAACAAAAATTGGCAACCCGATGCAATCGGCATCAAAGATTTCTAACATTATTTTAAACAAGGAATAATTTAATAAAATAACATTTAAATGAAGTGAATTTGGAATGATATTCATCACAGTAAGAATTAAATCCTCATTAAAAAATCTTTTTTATTCGTATCTCGTCTAACCTTCTACTGAGCCAGTCCCAAGTTTGACAACATACAATGTTTTACTGCTGTATATACTTTTGTGGCGGCAAGGTGGAGCATTGGTAAAAGCTCATAATATGGAATCATATTGCGTGAGTTCAACTCCCAATCAAAACCACCGCATCTACCTTTAGCTGCCTCTGGCAGATAGGGCTTTTTAACTCAGGAGAGTAGCTCATCTAGGTGAAGGATAACACTGATTTCAAAAGCCAAAAAAAATCCTCCAGGTTGGGGGTTGAGCATAGGGCTAGGGACTCTTTCTCATAAACCAAGTATGCTACGGAAACATCAAAAAACAAATTTGCTGCCCAACACACCACTGGGTGCAATGATTGAGCATGGGGCTAGTGACTCTTTCTCATAAAACAAGTATGCTATGGAAACAGCCAAAAACCAAATTTGCTGCCCAACGCACCACTGGGTGTAATGGTTGATTAATATACTTTTGACTTCTGGTCATTTATTATATTAGTAAGGCTTATTAACTTAAGAAGAGTAACTCATTTGGTTAAGGGAAATAAACTGGTTAAAAAATCTGTGTTTTTTTTTTGCCTATAGGCAGTTTCTTCCAAGCATTGGACACCAACACAATGCCGTTGCTTATAGAGCAGCCAGCTGTCTCGAGATAAATTTCTATGCCACTGAATTTCTTCCTTCTGGGTCAAGTCAAATAGATTGCATGCTGTACAAGATAAGAGATGCTCATAATGGAAATCAAGAAGAAAGCCAACCCACACGAACAAGCATATCTAAGAGATAGAGAAACCAGACTGGATATGTAGAAAAATGAAACTGAATATGCTTATATGTGTAAATCGTGTGTAGGCAACTTTTTTTGAGAGTCAAATCTTGTTTTTTAAGAAAAATGTAAACAGAAGATACTTGATAAAAAATTGTGAGCATTCATATCTATGCCATTATAGCTGCCTCGGGTTGATTGGGCTCATTAACTCGGGAAAGCAACTCACCTGGGTGAAGGGCAACACTGAATTCAAATATATTTTTTAATTCAAAAACGGTTCTTTGTATCATCTCAATGTTTTAAAAAAGATTTTTTAAGCAAGAATCACTACTTCTAAAATGCTGAAATGATTTATACGGTCAAGTTGCATTGGAGACACCGGTTCCTGTCAGATCACCGAAGTTAAGCAACGCCAAGCCTGGCCAGTAGTAAGATGGGTGACCATTTAAGAATAGCAGTGTTCACAGTTCAATTTCATATTTTCTTCTGGAAATATAACGCCTACTTGATTTAGCCATGTGCATGCCTGTAATTTCATCCCAGGTGTAGAACCCGTTCAAACGCGACAATTAGAGTTTTAATAGTATATTACATATGAGCATTGTTCCAGAAGTAATGCCTCTCATTTTTTCATTTTGCCTGCGTGGACCAGAGGGCATTGCAATCAGCTTTGTTATGATGACTGAATTTATGCATTCATGACCTGAAAGTTTCATCTCTTTGTTGCAGATATTTATTGAGTTCCTCCAGGCAGAAAAATTCAACGGATCCTCCATGTTGAACATTTACAAGTCATGTCAGTATGGTTAGGAGATGAGTTCATCGATTCCAGAGTGGTGACAAAGATGCAAGTGATTAAGTGTACACCAGTTACGAAAATAGACTGCCTCATACTTTGCTGGCAAAAGAGCATTAAGAATGATAGTGATTATGTAGAAAAATAAATTTTAGAGTACAAAAGGTCACTGTTTTAATGATTCTACTTTCTATCTCTTCAACTTTTAAAAAAAAAAATAAGTGGCATTACTTTTGGAACAACACTTGTAATTAACATTGAGCTAAAATAATAATTTAATGTTTTATTAAATATGTATTAGAAAACCTCATTTTAGAAAGCCAGCATAAAGGCATCCACCCAAACAATGATAGAAATATTAGAATTTAAGTAAAGTTAAATATTTCCTTCTTTACTTAGTTCTAAATAAATAAACTAAACAAATTAAGTATCTCTTTTTCAAAGAGGAAAAATACTAACAGCATTTTTTGCCTTGTTTGGACATTTAATTATCTGTGATTATTGCTACCTTGTGTCACCTTGAAGGTCAATACTATTTATACACTCATCCTCTAGTCTAATTATCCTTTTAGACTAATTCAAAGTTGAGATTTATTTGCTTGACTATCAACAACACATAATACCCAACTATATCAAAGTTATATTCATTACTTGCCTGAATTAAGTCTAGAGTTCAAATGAATGCTCAACCAACATATTGCTTGAGAGTTGCTTTTAACATCTTAGAAGCTATTTTTCTAACTGAAAACCAAACTTAATTTGCTCCACAGGTCCAAACAACCCATATATCAAGTTTCAAGTCTCTAGATTAAAAACTGGCAAAGTAGTTTGGTGGGGGATTTTAGTCGTGAAACTATTAAACAAATTCTTCAATGGTAGACTGTAGTGTCTAAAATTTTGTTTAAATTGGACCATTTTTTCTAAAATGATGTTTTTTTTTTGGTTATCAATCTTCAATACTTATTCAAAGCATTCCAGAACAACACTTATCTAAAAAAAAAAAAAAAAAAAAGAGCTCCCAACACATAAAGTACAATTGTGTGAATTTTGAAGAATTTAAGCTCTCACTCACTCTCTCACTCACTCACTCACTCACTCACTCACACACTCACTCACACACA
Source organism: Idiosepius hallami (assembly GCA_034780655.1). Classification (NCBI taxonomy): domain Eukaryota; kingdom Metazoa; phylum Mollusca; class Cephalopoda; family Idiosepiidae; genus Idiosepius; species Idiosepius hallami. The sequence goes on along the minus strand of JAUZSX010324935.1, from coordinate 6,095 downwards.
CACACACACCTCCACTTTTATATGTTTAGATTAATAATCTATCCAGGCTTTCAACAAACTATCATATTAAGTTTTTAAACTCTTTACAAATGGTTTTACATTAAAAATATTTATTATTTAGAAAAATGGTTTCCAGCAAAAAGAACTGATATGCTGTTAAAAAATGTACAACTTCCAAAATCCATTTTATATCTAGATATTCAGAAATATTGAATATTTATTTTTTTGATAAATAACTTTCATACATCCTTTTTCAATAATCAATTTAAAATTGATTACTTTACTTTCCAAAGTAGATCAATTTAATCCATTTTTACCCTCTTTGAAAAGTTTTCACTACAGTCAAATCTATGAATAAAGTATTGTGTATATTCAATATCATATAGTGGTGAAATATTAGATGAAGGTGAGAAAAGCCAACCATTAAAAGTAAGGCATAAGTATAACTAATAAAACTAAGGGAGGCATAAGTATAACTAATAAAACAACATGGACAAATGGCAAAGTCTGATATTGCTAACCATGGTTAGAAAAAGAAAACTATTCAATCCATCAGAATGAAGTACAAATGATAAACTGGGAAGAATGGCCTAGGATAAAAGGTTAAAAAGAAAGAATAACCTAAATAAATGGTTACAGAGAATCGGTGTATATTCTGAGTGATAATATCCCCCAGAGTAGATCCAGTATAAAGTCAAGTCAAATATGGTAACCAGTAGTTAAAAATGCTAGATTAGATAATCAATAAAATCATCATACAACATACATTTCATTATTAGGATAAGAAATTATGTATAAAATGTCATTTGAATAATCAATCCTGACTGAAGACTAGAATATTTAATTGTAGTTAAAGTAATAAGAATAACTCACTCATTTAGATTAAATAAGGCCAGGAATTTCATGAAGCCACCAAAGTTTGATAAAAAGGTTTCTAAGTTTGATAAGCAATACCTGAAAAGAGTTAGATGTATATTCAAAAGTAATATGTATTTTATTCATAAACTACTCTGTGTGTGTTTATAATTTAAGAATACCAAACAAGATTACACTTGATTTATTAATTTTTCTAATAAGAACTTTTTACATAAGAAAGTAAATATATTAAGAAATTTCCTTGACTTTAACATCATGAGAAATATTTTTATCATATTTCATTTATGTGAGTGTAGTTGTTTTGTGTTCAATTTACATAAACAGTTTTTGATGCCACACAGATGATATCGTTAATTGAAAATTACTAAATAACTGTAATTTCTGTATATAAAATCAAAATGATTTTTATAAAATTAAGAATAATTTAAAAATTAATCATTTAATGAAAAAATATTCCAATGATGAGAATAAAAGTCCAAATGATTTAATACTAATTTGAAATCTCATTTACAATCACAATTTTCAAATTAAAAAGTAAAAGAAACAAGTTTTTACAAATACACACAGAAGGCATTACTAATTCCTAAGATGACATTAAGAGACATTTTATCATTTAATATCAAATAATAACCTAAATTTACTTCATCTTAGAAGGAGACTCATAATAGGCTTGGTTATTTTTAGTCCAAGCCTCTAGTAATCACATAATCAATAAAATACTGATTCTTGTATATCTTCCCCTAATCATATACAACTAGACAGTGGTGAAATGGAGAAAAAATTAGAGGATTATGGAAAATAAAGTGCCCTTTCCTCTTTTATTATTTAGTGGGTTTTTTGAAGGGATTTTTTTTTGGTGGGTGGGAGGGTTTTTCTTTCTATTTTTCCCTGTGAATAATATAGAAAATTACAGTTTAAAAAAATCCAAGTTTTGAAAGCTACATTAGCTGAAGTCAAGGCAAGTATGTAAAAAATTCAATAGATCAAAGCATTTGTAAGCTTTAAACTCATTAACAAATGGTCTAGGGAGTTGGCAAAGCCTAATAATGTGTTAAAAGTATTGTCTCATCAAGTGAGACATTGATTTTTAGGACAAGCAGTTAAGAAAAAAACCTACTCAATAGCATAATAATCAGGTTTTTCGGTGAAAGATTAGAACGTCCCATTTGATTTTGCTTACTTTCTGTTTTACAATATTCTATGAAATCCTTCCCTCTACAATAATAACTGGATTATAGTAAATGATTTCACTTTAATAAAAAAAAAAAAAATAGTTGCCCTCTATAGTGAAACTATAGTACAAATGATATTATCTTTAACTCATTCAAAATATCAAATCAAAGTGAAACAGTTTATATCCACTGATATCCAGCGATATTGGACAGCAACGGTGGAGTATTGGTAAAAGCTTGGGCTCTGGAATAATATTACACGAGTTCAAATCCCAGTTAAAACCATTACATTCACCTTTAGCTGCCTTGGGCAGATGGGGCTCATTAGCTCGGAAGAGCAACTCATCTAGGTGAAGGACAATATTGAATGCAAAAAACCTCGGTATATAGTGCACATAAAAATGGCCTTGTGCCAAATTTGGATTGGTGCTTGACCAAGTAAATATATCCTCATCTAGGTGAAAGGCAACATTGAATGCAAAAAGCCTAGGTATATAGTGCACATAAAAATGGCCTTGTGCCAAATTTGGGTTGGTGCTCAACCAAGTAAATATTATATCCACTGATATCCCACAAGAATAAATTTGTAGAAAATGTTTTTGCTTAAGATGAATTAGCATTCACACACAAGATTAGTATTTGTAGAGTTTTTACATTTTACTCATTTTCTTATAAATGACAGCAAAATTATTGTGGTAAAAATCTGCAAAATTTGGGGAAATTTCATAGAAATGTCTTTAACAAACAAAGTCAAGAAGCACCAAGTATATATTTTTATCTTAATCTTGTAGCAAAAAAATGAAAAAAAACAATTCTAGCTTCCTTGGAACATTTTCAAACAATCTTTAGAATAAAAATATATTCTATTATTAACCCTGTTGTCAGCAACATAATAAGAACTGAGGCAGTCGATGTGGCCCAGTGGATAGACAATCAGACTTTGGAACCATACTACGTGGGTTTGAATCCAAGTTGTTCCATCTACATTAACATGTTGATTAATACCTTGGGAAAGGTATGAAGCTCTATCTTTCCTCCAGCTATGGGTTAAATCGTGCAAGACCTCAATGGCGAATGTGGCGAATGATGTCTACAATGACAAAACGGCACTGAAGTCAGATGAAGGCTGCAACAGAGAATAGCCTCCAGTCATTGTGGTTCTCTCCATGTCATTGGAACCAGGTCCTCCCCAGCCAAAGTGGCCGTGTGGTGAATGCAGGTGCATCAGTCTCTCAACGTTAAAAGACGTTACGTACAGGCGTCCCCCCAAAAGGGAAAACAGAACCAAGACAGAGGACAGTCATACTCGACCAGGAGTGACCTCCAAAAAAAAAAAAAAAAGATTAAAATGTTTAAAAAAAATAATCAATTATAGATTCCATACCCAACAAGGTATTCAGTATCTTTTAAGCGAGCAAGAACTTAAATGTAGCATAATATAAATTCATAGAAAATTTTTTAAATAAAGATTGGTGTAACTAATTGAGATTCAACAGCTGGAATACATTATAACTCATAAAATGTTTGGGTTATAAGTGAAAATATTTTCCCTTTAATAGGATTGTTTCTATTGTGACCTAGAAAATTAGAGAATTTATTCAAAAGTGTGGAATTCATAGGAAAAAAAAATCAATTGAATGAGAATATCCATTTCATTCTCAGTTTCAGTTAAATTCTAAAATTTGTATATTTGTTATGGTTTACTTACTTCTTATCAACTGACGTTTTATCACCCGGCTATATCACAGAAATATAATTACTAGACTTTTAATTCTATGGTCATTTCATCACATGACTGCTTAATCACTCCAAGAATTTTAAGAATTTAATCACTTGGGGATTTCTGAAAGTGTTTGAATGGTTTTATACCAAATATGTTTTCTCTAAAACATGTTTTTTTCCCCACATTATTTGTCCATTTTTTTTTAAATCCTTTATGATGATGATGATTCATAATATTTATAAACCAATTTTTGCAATTAACTCCAAAATTGTCAAAGGTAATAAATGCATAATTACATGTTATCAGTGATGAACTGAGTAGGGATGGTAGGTAGAAGGGAAATGGTTCCAGTGATGACATACAAAGTTCTGGTACTAGATGAACTAATTCAGATGATTGACTGCAGGTGTTTGGATTGATACAATACTCTAAGATTCACCTGCAGAAGACATGGACTAGAATGTACCAGTGCATGAAGATATTGCCAAGATGGCAACTGTGACAATATGAAAAATGCTACAGTCATAGATGATGAGAAGGAGGAAGTGTGAACAATTTTGAAAAAAAATATTTTGACTGAAATGGGGTGGGGTAGGAGTAAGTATAGATATTGTCTAAAGATTGATTCAAAATCTACAGCAACCATTTAATATGAAAAATGGATCCTGAAAACAGGGGTCAAAATGCAAGATCTAAAGGTTTATAATAAAAATTGACAGAGTTAGTGTTTTAAAAAGTTCTGGAAAATTACTTGTAAATTTGAAACTTTCCCACACTCAAATCTTGTCCAACTTTTAGTATGATGTAGACTTGACCCATCCTGACATTAAACCATAAAAAAAGCAGTGAGTGTGTGTGTGTGTGTGTGTGTGTGCGTGTGTGCGTGTGTGTGTGTGTGTGTGTGTGTAATATATATGATACGCTTTTACAAATTTTACAAGCTAATTACTGATAAATTATGACTCATCTTTTAAAATCTATTTTTTTTGTATCTGAGTGTGTGAGTCTGTCGTGTGTATAACCACACACAGTTACACACATATAAAATACATATTAGTTTGTATAGTAACATTGCTTTTATTTATAGTTAGAGTGCTCACTATCAGTAAGAGAACATGTATATTAATTAGGCGAAGACAACGAGTCAACGGCCTTCGGTGACTGTCAGTTTCTTGCCTGCATAGTCATCACGCTGCACAAACACACACAACACACACACACACATATATATATATATATATAACGGTGAAGTCCATTTGGTGTAATTGGTAGGCAATTCGGAATTTTATTTTTTGTATCTGCGCGTGTGTGTATAACCATACACAATTTTCTCTCTCTCTCTCTCTCTCTCTCTCTCTATCTCTCTCTCACACACACACTCAATCTCTCTCTCTGTCTCTCTCTCTCTCTCTCACACACACACACACACACTCAATCTCTTTCTCTCTCTCTCTCTCTCACACACACACACTCAATCCCTCTCTCTCTTTCTCTCTCTCTCTCTCTCACACACTCAATCTCTCTCTCTCTCTCTCTCTCACTCAATCTCTCTCTCTCTTTCTCTCTCTCTCTCTCTCACACTCAATCTCTCTCCCCCTCTCTCTCAATCTCTCTCTCTCTCTCTTTGACACTTCGTCGATTTTGACGATGACCTGAAGGTCGGTTAGTATCCGCGTCAAAAGTGTGACGCGATTCCGATCGGAGGTCTGGCCGCAGATGTGACACTCGATGGCAGGAAATCCGGCTAGTAGTGCCTGTAGTCGCGATCGTTTTGCTTCCCAAGCAGCGATTATTTGCTCTCCTATGGCATCAGCTGTGCCTGATACGATTCTTCTCCAAACTGTCCGATCTTCAGCCTTTCTTCTTCAATCGTTGAGCTGGTTTGTGTTTTTCAAATGTCTCTAGAACATGTCTTTTTTTTGCGCAGTTTCGGTGCGCCTAGAATTACACAAATATAAAATACTCTCTCACACACACACACACAGACAGACACACACACACACACACACACACACACACACAGACACACATACAGACACACACAGACACACACACACACACTTAACGTTCTTGTTGATATGTGTTTTCAAATTTTCAACTATCGTCGAATTTTCACGGTTTCTGCTAGTTTCTAATAATTACATAATTACACCTGTCTGAGTATATGTATTTTGGCACAAACCAAATTCACATTGGACGGAAGTATAAGTACGTAGTCATGATATATATTCTAGATATATATATTTTTATATATATATATTAATAGATTATAGTTCTTCTGAAGCATCATGTAATAATTAATAAATAAGATTTTATAAAAGGCA
>JAUZSX010324924.1:0-11417 GCA_034780655.1 Idiosepius hallami | reverse complement strand
GTACCTACTCTAGTAATCGATTTATGCCTCAAAATGTAAATTCAAAACGGCAGAAATTTGCGACAAAAGGTGATTTTTGTAAAATACTAAAAGTGCGATAATTCCGGAACCGCTTAGAGTTAGAGGCTAAATTTTCAGGATTTTCTAGTTTCTATGATACCAACTTATGGTGAAAATTTGAAAAAAAAAGTGAGACGCAAGGGTGTTGAGGTCTGGATGATTTGACATGGAATGACCCTGCTTTGTTCTAAACAGTGAGCCCTCTACTTTGCAAACATACTTGGACTTCTGACCATCATTCAAATATATATGTATGGATTTTTTTTTCCGAGTGTGTCTGTTGCTTATGGAATTCAAAATGGCTGGGTCAATTTTCTGAAAAATTCAAAGTTGTACTTTATGTGTCTAGGAGTGTAGTTTTGGAGTAACCCTGATAAGTATTGATAAATGAAAATAAAATCACCATCTTAAAAGGAATGGTCCAATTCAAATGAAATTTTACACACTCTTACATTCTACCATTAAAAGACTTGTTGAAAGGTTTTGTGACTACAGACTTCCAAAATTGTTCATTTTTGGTCTAGAGACTTGAAATTTGATATATGGGTTCTTAAAAATACCCAATATAATTTCTAAATTTAAATGTACCCACTCGCCTTTTTAAGTGTCTACTTTATAAAAAGAGATTCATGTCTGAGAAAAATTTTTATGAATTTTACCTTTGTGAAATATTCAAAAATCTGGTGGCTCTCTTCAGCCCTAGTTGGTAAAGGGTTGACAAGGAAATAACTAAAGTAATATAAATTCCAGCCAATAACAACACAGTAATAAGACCTATAAAGAAAAAGGAGAAACAATTTTTGATCTGTTTTATTCAAACAAATAAAGAATTTTCTGTATTTTTTCAGTTTTTAATATTGTTACTAGAGATCAGGGTAAGGTAAAATGATATGACTTATTTGTAGGTTTAATAAAAGACAAAAAAAAAATAAAGAAACAAAAAAGTATTTTTATTTTTGGAAAGTATATATAATGCAATTCTGTTTCATTAGGTTTTGAAAATTAAATCAGTTAAGTGGGATCCATTATTGCCAACACACTGTTAAAAGTGTTCACAAAAGTTGATCATAACTTAGTGGGTCATTTCATGTGCAGTAATTTCTTGATGAATTGCATCTTTAAGTTGTTCAATAGATTAAGGGCAATTATCTTTGACTTGAGAGCCCAAAGAGAAAAGAATGGCACGGATTTAAATCAGGTGAACAGGCGGGCCAACAGATGTCACCACACAATGAGATCAAATGACCAGTGTTGTAAATAGATCCCAGGCAATTTACGTTTATATATTCATACATACATCGTTAAAATATAAATCAAAATACTGATTTAAAAAGTAGTGTCCAAACTATTTCAGATGCTGAATAATAAAACAATTTTAAAATCAAAACTAAGAAAACAGTCAAGAAAAAATCTTTCGTCAAGAAAGGATAAGGTATCCTTTCAAAAAAAGAGAAATCGTCATCACCATAGTCAGACCATGACTACTACCACATCTCACTTCACCACACACAGCACAGCACAATCAAACAGTGAATATTTCAAACATGGAACTCAACTATTTAACAACTCAACCTGACCTTCTTGACTCCACAAATGAATTCTATTTCATCAACATATTTATATTTTTGTTTATATTTCATTCCTCCCACCATATGTCAATCCACATTTATAACACCAGGAAACATCTTTAAAATTCCCAGAGCATGAAGAAAAGCCTGGTCTATTGCCCCATCTTGTTCAAACCAAACATGGCATTATATGTAATTTAAAAAAAATAAAAACACTTTTTGGTTTCTTAACTTAATTTGTCTTTTATCAAACCTGTAAATGTCTCAGATCATTTTGCCTGACCCTGTGAAAAAAAAAATACTTAAAAATGTTTCTCACGCACACTCAACAAAAAAACAGTTTCTAGCAAATTGTACCCAACAGAGGTTTAAACAAAAAAAAAAGAAATTAATTTTATTAAGAGTTGATTAGAAAAACAGTAGTTGCTCTGTTTAACTCATAACTAGAGACTAATACTTCTCCCAAGAGTATTAGTTAAAAACCAAATGCAATGATCAAAATGGGATTTGAACTTACATATTTTGATTCCTGGAACCTATTACTTAACTGCTGATCTGGGAGATAAGTGTTTATTAGAAGTGTTAACCAAATGTTTTTAGTTAACACTTCTAATAAACAGGGTGAAGAAAAAAAAAGGATTGAAAATAAATCTAATTTAAGATTTCATATTTGTGAATTGAATAAATTTCTTTGTTTAATAAGATATCAACCTTTACAAGAAATCTAACCAAATTATTTGATGCTGAATAAAGGCTTCTTATGAGGAATTTTTCATACCTGTTTTTAAGAGAATGAAGAGTTTCAATTGTTATCTAAGAACATTAGCCTAGAAGTAGACATAAAAAGATTTCTTATGGCAATAAAAAAAAAAATTACATTATAAAGAATAGAACGAAACAGATCCAAGCAGCCATCCATAAAAATCTGCTTCCAAATAAATGTCGAAAAGATCCAAGTACGCCTTCCTTCACGAATCGTGCCAAAGCACATTCCAGAATCATTAGAGGTGATGTCCAAATAAAGTTCAGTAATATCCATGTCAAAATAAATACAAGACCACCTGAAAATTATAAAAAAAAATTAAATTAATTTTTCTTTTTATCATAAATAAAATCATACAATTAATTACGGCTGTTTTGAGGGCAAAAAAAATTAAAGAAAAATAAGTCGATTGAATTCTCAAAAATTTTTAAATAGAGTCTTATTTTTGAAAATTTATGTTTTTATCTTCATTATTATAACTTTGATTTTCATTTATGTTACTTCGGTTTTAAAAAAGAATTAGATAAAATATTGTAGAGTGAAAATCAAAATTAATTTCCCTCGTTTGTAATTTAAATAGTTAATTTCTTTACATAAAGTTACAATTTGAAAACCTTTGTTAGTATTTTTGTTTTTCAGACAGAAATAAAATTTATCCTCTTTTATTTTCATACGACTTTATTATTTATATAAAAAATATTATTTTGACAATAGATGTAAAAAAATCTTTCACTCTCTCTCTCCCTCCCTATATATATATATATATATATATATATTTATTGTATTGTTCCTAATCCTGATTCTAATGTAGTGACTTTCCACACTATATTTTAGAATATGAGAACAATATTTAAAGATTTTTAAAACTAAAAAATTGCACACTGGCTCACTTTTAATAATATAAAGGTATTTTAAAAAAAAGTCAGTCTTACCTTTATTTCCATAAAGAGCAAGTATCATGGGAAATCGCCAGAAATTTCCAATTCCCATAACAGAACTCATGAAAAAAGTGGTTCGGTCATAGCCTCGCCCAAATGAGGCTAATGCTCTTTTATATTTCTGTGTAAAAAAAAAAACAAAACAAAATGAAGTTCGTAAAAATTGTTGATATAAAAAAATTTATTTCTTATAAAGGTTTTATCATGGATTATTTCTCTTTTTTTATCTTTATGCTATCATTTTTTTTAAAACTATTAATAATGACGGGTTTCACTCAGAAAATTGGAACTTTGGTCTAAAAACACCCCCAAAACAAAAGGATAAGTGGCAAACCATTGCTGCCCATTTTGGTAATAAGTAATGTTTCTCAAACAGAATTGTCACTGGAGATTTCTTCAATTTCTTTGAAAATATATTAAAAAAGTAAAAAAAAAATCATGCAAAAGACAAAAATGTTATAAGATCTAAATTTAGATTATTATTTATTTGTGTATGTCCACAAACATGACTAGCCAATTTGAATGATAGGCAAAACATGACACCAACCTTTCTCATTTTCAAAAGAGGTTTTATAATAAAAGTCATATACAAAAATGAATCACAACATCTGAGGCACATGGCATAGAAATAATTAAATATTCAACACATAGCTGGTGCTGATATATCAATACTCACCTCATATTTTAACATGATCTTAATGAAAAAGAAATATTATCAAAAAATTTTTTCAGAAGATTCAAGTTTGTCTGCAAAAAAAAAAAAAAAATTATGGACAAAAAAGCTTGAAAATTTTAACAATATTTTAAACTTTTCTTGTAAGTTTGCTGGTAACTTATAGGCAAGCCATGGAGAGACAAATTCTCTCACATGACTTGAAATGAAGGTCTATCAGAGCCCAATAATATACATACATTTTTATATGTAGATATATATATATATAAGTATAGTATCTATTGTACCTTATTACATGTGAGCCATTTAGTGATTACTTTTACCTCATCATTTGAGCAAATGGATAACAAAATTGTTATCCATTTGCTCAAATGATGATCTTTAAAAGGAGTCTTTAATTTTGTAGATCTTCAGCATATTTTACACGTACCTATATAACTACATAAATGATATTGTCCGTCTGAAGAAGTGATCTTTACCAAACTACTCAGGCAATTTTTGATTGACAGACTTTAAATTTGATATGGGAGTATTCAGACCAGTGGAATAATTTCTATTTGGTTTTGAGCAGGAAAATTAGCTGCTAAGAAATTAGCTAACTTGAAAAGTTGGATGATTGTATTCCCCTAACATTCACTGTATGGAGGCTACATTGTTCATTGAGGTGTCAATAAATATGACTACAGTTTACTAAAATAATGTTAAATTTTCAAAAAATTACAGCAGTTTTCTTAGAAAATATTGGAATTGCAAAAAAACAGAAAAACACAGAAAAAAATGAACAGAAAAGGAGCATCAAAGCAACTCCCAGCACCTGAGCCATACTTTTAGTACATACGTGTATATAAAAGACTATAAAAGTGTTATTCAAATATTAAGAGTTAAATTCTATAAAACAGTAGAAAAAATGATTGTATGTGATAGAGAAAATGAATTCTATATAATTTCATTTTTTTTTAAATTCAGGCTGTTTTGCTTTTAAGGTTTCATAATCCCTTGTTATCTATGGCAGGGGTGGGGGACATGTGGGAACTGGTAATGTACTAGTAACAAAAGGTTATCACTTTATCCTAATGTGCCCTTACCAGTTTTGTCTCACTGCTTCCACAATTTCAACAGCCATGATAGTATAGGGTCACTTGATTAAATAGAAAACATTGAGATAAAACTTTCTTCTCAATTTTTAGGGAAAAAATTCTTAATATTTTATCTTCATTTTTTAAAAAATTTGTTTACTCCTAGGAGCTACTATTCTTATTATCATTACAATAAATTATTTATTTATATTAATATTTTGCTGTGTTTAATAAAAAAGGTAAAATATCATTTTTTTTTTTTTTTACTTTTTGCATCAGTTGATTATCATATAATATTTTATATTTAAAAAGTAAATTATGAGTATCTAAATTAAAATGATAAGTATAACCATTTTTTATTTAAATTTTATTGGAGTTTTCAAGAACAAGTTATTAACTAAAAGAAATAGAATTATCATAAAACAAAGTATAATAATTACCACATAATAAAATAGGCTATAAATCAAATTAATTCTTCAGTTAAGACTTCATCTATTAAATTGTGGAAAAACAATCACTTTAAATGGTGAGTAAAAATTGTGGCGATAATTTTTTTAAAAAGAACTGTATAAAATTACAAGAACTTTTTCTGTAACTGTTCCCTAGCGAAATTTGGTTGCATAAAGTTTATCCCAAAATTATGTGTGTACAAAAAACGTTTATCAAAAATGACTGTTCTAGGCATTAAATGACCTAAAAAGGTTGATATGCAGTAAAAAAACAAAACAAAACAAAAAAAACAAATAAATAAATATACATTTAGGTCATGGTATAAGGATAAAGGTATATACACAGGTATATAATACTATTTAAGTGAAGAAAAAGGAGAAAAAAAATTCAGAAACTTACATAATTATTATTCCTTGTTAATCCTCCTGGTAAAAAATTTTCAAATAATCAAATAAATCCTTATTAAAACATTTGAAAAAAAAAATTAAAAAAAACCTAAACTAAAAGAATATTTTAATGTACAGCTACTTTTTTTTTTTACTTATTTACAAAAAAAAAAACATGTTGACAGGTTGAAAAGGAAGTAGTTATAATTAGAACTCAACAGTGGCAACATCTGACAAATATTAATTGTATTTAAGAACAGATGGTAAATTAGTTAATAGCAACTATTATCATTCTTACAATAGTTTATTTATTTTTCTTTTTTTTTAAAGGCAGGGCATTATAAATGAACCAGCCCAAAATTATCTATTTGGAAATGAATTAAATACTAATTGATAGCAATATTAAGTGGGAGTTTTAGGTCATATCAACCTTTTTAGTCATTTAATGCCAAGAATAATCGTTTTGGATAAATTTCTTTCGTTCATTAAAGGTTCTTTGAATGATACTATCTAACCCATAGCGGCAGTAAAGTGGCCTCTCCAGGGCGCAAGGCCTGGGCAAAGATTTTTTGGGGTCTCTGATTCTGCCCATTTCTCAGTACACCCCTCTCGACCTTGCTGGCGGAACTCCAAAAAAGAGCAAAGTAGTACGTTTGGCACCAGGTTGGCTGCAGGAGCTACAGGAACGAGCTGATTACAGACACAGGACTCCAACTCCAGATCTTCTTTCAGGGTTTACTTCCTTAGCCTTCCCTGAGCTTAGGTAATTTACAAGGCAATGGAGGTTTCTACTTAAGTTTTCCTTCTACTAGATGCCTGGCTTCCCAAAGACTTAGAGTGCAGTGCATCTACCCAGTAGGCTTTGATAGTACCCCCAGATGCTAACCTGGGTATTTTCCTGTCCAGCACAAGATACAATTGATATTTTTCATGTTCAATTGGAGTAGGAACAAAAGAAATATATAGTTATAATTGCTTTTTTCTATATTATAATATATTCATATATTATGAATATATTTTTTATTTTTCATATTCTCTATATCTGCTTAACAAGTTAACAAAATCATCTACTGATGCAATGCCTTTGACACATCATCAGTGTTGTTCCTGGATCACTGAGTGTTTCGGGTCTTTCAACAGACACCCTCCTCCAGGTGACCTAACCAAGGTTTACAAGGCCCTGGTCTGTGTCAAAGTGGCCCATTTCTACCCCCATAACTATCTCTTCTTTAACCGGAGCCATCTGGAAGCTTTTTATCAGTTGCCTCCGCATTGTTGCATATGGCTCTTTTTGGGTCCCATCCTTTTATTCTTAGCAGGCTGCATGCCTTGCTTAATAATAATAATAATTAGGCTGGGAAATAATCCCATTCTATATCACTTTAGATTTTGGGGGGGGGGACTTACACTTCAGGTTGACTAAAAAAAAAAAAAAAGCAATTAAATGACAATACAACCCTGAACATCATAACATTTCCCCCCCCAAGCACAGATGTTGCACATTTATGAGAATTTGATAATAACACAAGCTTTAATGGGACCATTATTGATAGCAGTGAATAAAAAGCCGAATTGTAATTAGTCGGATTTTTGGACAAAGTTAGCCAAAATTGCAGAATCCAATTTTTAGGTTAAAATTAAAATAACAGATTAATGCAACCAAACCAATTCTATTATATGTAAACATTTCCTTGCATTTGCTTCCCCAGTCAAAACCATTACATTCACTCTCACCTGAATTGGGCAAATGAAGCTCATTAACTTGGAAAAGTTACTCATTTAAGGAATAAAGATAACACGATTCCAAAAGCCCAGGTGTATCAAACCCTGTCAACTCAATGGCAGTAACTCTTCTAAGTGAAGGGCAACAAAAGCCAAAGGTTATAATGAGCACGTCAAACTTGGGTTTGTGCTAAACCAAGTAGATATATCTGCATTGCTTTACACTGACTAACTATATTTTAAAAATAATAATTCATTCAAAATCTGTATCCTCTTTCATATGATATAATTTTTTTATGGTAATATGAAAGTTTAATGGTCTTCCAGGTGACCAAACTTGAAAACTCTTGTCAAAATTGGGAGACTTCACAGAATTTCAAACTTAACCTTGTATTTAATCCATGGAGGAAGACTGCTCTGATTCTGTTAACCATGCACAGGTAGGGATGTTAAATCATAGAAATGTAATCTTAATTACTCACTATTGATAGGATTAAAACCTTCTGTTAAGAAATATTTTGGGAGTCTGATACAGGTCTATTTTGTTCTATAAGGAATTCAAAATAGAATAAAACAGGCTTTTATAGGACTCTTTAAATATTAATGTTATTATATGTATTAAACATAATCATTTATCTTACAATAATGACCAATCATTTAAATTATAATTCATAGTCTGCATAAAAAAATATGGCTCTATAGAAACACTTACAAAAGCCTATAAATAAAAAAGGTTTTATTCATGCAATCAATTATTGTTTTTATTATTGCTTTAATAGATATCTAATCCTTTAAACACCAACTTATCAAAATTACCCACTAGTCACCGAGAGTCGTTATGTTAGAGTAACATATTAAAAAACAAAATATTAGTGTGTTTTCTTTTGACTTATGTTTTCAGGGCCGATATATAGTCCCAATAGGGTCTACAGGATTAACAACCAAGTGAAGCATGCATGGGCCTCATTTGTGAATAGTGAGCGAGGCATAAAAAATTATTAAGTCAAGAATGTGCCCATCCCTTTTATTTAGCTTCAAAAGTCCCCAAGGGGATGTCGAACCCTGGTAAAAATAAACAGGGTGGTTTCAGGCCTTAACCAATGTATATTAGGGTTCATCCCCATGAAAAACTGCTAAATAGACAAACACATCAAATTTTTGACACATATGGTAAAACAGCCTCAATTAAGAGTGTTTTTAGCCCTAAAAGATCCTCTGGGGCACACCCAAGAGTTATCTTGAAGTACAGACAAACAAAATTATATAGAAATTAGTTATAACTTTTGAGAAAATTTTCTAAAAATCCAAGGCATCAATTTTTTGTAATAATCATTTTTTGTAACAATCATTTTCCCCCAAAACACCCCTCCTCACCCCCTAGAGCGGCAACAGTTTTTCCAGAAAATCTGCCACGTTATTTTTTTACTGATATCATGTTTAACATTTGTGCCAAATTTAAAAAAATTCCAAGACATAGTTTTTGAGAAAAGTGCAGACAGACGAACAAAAGTGAATTTCTAGGTTTATATCCCTCCTTTGTTAGAGAACCAACAAATAATAATAAGGTTATTAAATATAAGATATAATGTATTGAAACATAGTAAAACTGAATCTTCACTTGTTTTTCATGAGACCAAAATCAAAGAATTTACTGTCTCTGCATGGGACAAGCCTTTGCCTCTCCCTTTCCATAGATATACATACATATGACATTGCAGTATGTACATGCAGGGTGCACTTGCAAGGACATTATACAAGGATCACATGAACGAGGAATGAAAGCTGAAATAGTAAACAACCACAAGAGAATCATAAGGCAAAACAACTTTTATATTCTTTCCAAAAATATCACTTCAAGGCAGAGATTGCGTATAACTCAATCAAAGACAAACTTAGACATTCAACTCAAGAGACCCCTGCAGACCAAAGACACCACAATGACCTGACCCCACCTCTATAACTCCAAACTGTTTGTCAACCATCTGTACTGCTAACATTGTCATTTTATAAACAAGAGTTGTGGCCTATTGCAAGCTCTTCAATTATTCCAGTTTACCCACAATCCTACCCAGGATCACTCATTTTTTTCATTCTTGTTTCTTTTCAGTGTAAATATTTTTTTCTTTCTCTTATTGTTCCTTTATTCTTGTCTCTTTATCTTTCTTTCCTTCTCATTCCTCTCTCTCTATTCCGGCAATCTGTATGGCCCCTGAGGAACAAATTTTTTAAATAATTTTTTTTTTTTGTATTTTTTTTCATAAGCCCCTGTTGCAACAATGTTCCTTGTAAACTAAGGTCATTAGCCAGCCTATCCCCAAGAATTAATTTTCTGGTGTGAAAATTCATTCTTTGTCAATTATATTTTCTTCCATTAATTTTTTTTTTTAAATATAATCTAAATCCTAACTAGCTGGTATATATTTAAGAAATATTTTGAATCAATATTGTTTTCTATTAACTTTTACTCCATTTATTTTTCAAGGATTAATCCAGGCAGATTATATTCCAACAAATAAATTAAGACATGCTGTAACTGTAACGTTAAAGGCTGAACTTAATTGCACAAGGCTCAAAGAACATAAGAATGAGTGGTTAATATGTTAATTTAACCTAATATGATAGTCTGTACATCAACATTATTTTTAACATTTGGCCTATTGACTATACAGCTCTTAACCCTTTCGACCATAAAGGGCCGATATATCGGCCTTTACCTTGAGGCAAAAAAAGACACACAGGCGTTTTGACAATAATATGGTCCTTTGATAGAACGGCTTTGAGTGACACATTGGTAATTTTGCGAAGTCAGGATCCAAAGGTTAAGGTCGAAATATCGATGTGGGGATGTCTTTTGCTTTAGGTTGCCAAGGCCGATATATCGGTTTCTTAGGGTTTAAAGGGTTAATCCATTGGACTATTATATATGGAGTATTATTGAGATGAAAGTTAATGAACACTTAAATTATACCAAAAATGCTACAGTTCAAGTAATGTCTGATAAGATTAAGGACAGGTTAATCAGATATACTAGTGAAAGTGATTGATGTTTTTTCATTTTCAAATTTGATTCATAATCTTGTATGGCTTGAATCATCCTCCTCACTTTGTTTGATAAACATCAAAGTGACCAAAAATGAAATATATAAAACATAAAATATATACACATATATTCAAATTATAAATCCAATGCAAACAAGGTATATAACAAATTAACAAAATCAAGCAATATAACAATATTCTTTTTAAAGACTTGCTCCCCCTTATTCAGACAATAGAAAAAAAATCTAGATGAAATATTACCTTTTATTTTTTTTTTTTAAGTAGGAAATAACTGAAGACATTTGCAGAGTGATGCTGATCTTTCTGGATAAACTTAATGAAACAAATATATTTCACCAAAATGTGGAAATGTATAAAAAAGACAAACACATAGATACACATGAATAAATTTGGTTAATTATACACACATACACATAATATATATTGAGATAGAAAGAGAGAGAGAATATCTGTTTATATATATATATATATATATATACACACACATGTATACAAAAAAAATCTCTGTGGATGTGTGCAGATGTATTAAGGCAACATGTCGTTATCAACACAGAGTTCATTAAAAATTTATATGAATGCATATATATATATATATATATATATATATATAAATCAGTGCTGAAACCCAAGGGTAGCAGTTATACACAATACATATACATACATATATATATATATGATAGAAAAATATAGGAAAATAAATTCCGACAATATATGATAGAAA
>JAUZSX010324913.1:0-11418 GCA_034780655.1 Idiosepius hallami | reverse complement strand
CACACACACACACACACACACACACACATATATATATATATATATATATATATATATATATATATATATATATATAAGAAAAAGTTTTGTTCAATATCTGTAATAAAAAATTGAATATTTTGCAAGTGATCTCGAAAAGCTAACAGTCACCAAAGGCCGTTGAATCTGTATCTACGATTATAAATAATATATATATATATTTATATATAATTAGATAGATAGATAGAGAGAGAGAAAGAGAGAGAGGAAGAGGTAGAAAAGAAGAGAAAGAGAGGAACATATATGCATAGATTTGTCATTTAAAAGCACCATCTGGTTTTTAGCAGTTGGCGTTCGAGTATTGTTTAGCACCCGTCTTTGCACACTATTCAATCGGGCAGTTTAGAATCGTCACGAGAATAACAATCGATAAAAAAGGAAATTGTTTTTTTTTCTTTTCTAAAAGGATAAACTTTTACGGCAAACGTGAATTGGAAAATGAAAAGAAAAATAAATGACTAAAATCTTTTTTAAGTAAAAACGCAAATGGAAAAGTTATATACGAATTGGCTGGTGCGGTTGGCACGAACATTATGCAGACTGAATGAGACAGAAGAAAATCAAAGAAAACAAGAACTAATCGAATGACAACAGAAAAAAAAACGAAGGAATAGAATAGATAAAGAAGGGAAAAGACAGAAAGAGACACAAAAAGAAGGAAGGAATGAATGAAATAAAAAAGAAAAAAGAGGCAAACGAAGAAAGAGACGAAAGAAGAAAGCAGACAAGGGAAGAGTCAAATAATCAAAGTAAAAAAAAAAAGAATGCAAGAAAGAAAGAAAGAAAGAAAGAAAGAATGGAAGAAAAGAAAAAAGGAAAGAAGAAAGGAAAGGAAGGAAGGAAATAGAAAAAAGAAAGAAAGAAAGAATGGAAGAAAAGAAAAAAGGAAAGAAGAAAGGAAAGGAAGGAAGGAAATAGAAAAAAGATAGAAAAAAAGAAAGAAAGATAGAAAAAAAGAAAGAAAGATAGAAAAAAGAAAGAAAGAAAGAACAAAGAAAGAAAGAAAGAACAAGGAAAAAAGAAAAGAATATATATAAAAGAAAAATAGCAAAAAAGAAAGAAGATAAATAAAAGAAAGAAAGAAGGAAGATAGAAAAAAAAAGAAAGACAGAAATGTGATTGGCTAATGAAATAAACATTTTTTTTAATCATTAATTAGAAAACATCGAAAAAATCCTAACCCTAAACCCTAACCCTAACCCTATGTTTAATAATTTAAAATCATTTAAAAAAGTATTCAATAAACAAATTTATATTTTTCATCTTTATTTTCAGTTTTGTTTCAACTTAATTTTCAACTTATTTTACAATAATGACATCAATTTCATTAGCAAATCAATTTGCTGTCTTACAACAGGTGCAAGTCCCCGACCAAAAAATATTGCGGTCAAATTTCTCCGTTTGTTTGTTCTGCAAAAGGGTCTTAAAAGCTTTGACTCTGGAATCATATTATACTCTCGTACAATACTCAGAGCTCAACTCCCATTCAAAATTTTGACATTCACTTAAGCTGCCTCAGACAGATGAGGCAACCAGTGTTTTTTTACTGGAATCAGTGACCATAAGCGTCCTCTAGACTCCAATCGGTTTCACGTTATTCCAATTTTATAATTATTAATATTGTTATTCATTAATTGTCACACCAGCAATACCCAGAGTTTGCTTGCTAGTAGTAACTAGTGGCATTCACTGGAGTCAGAGTGACAACAATTTTCCCTGAGAAGCTACAGCTGATTCTGCTCCATTAATCATGGTTATATTCATTTGTATTATAATCTGTAGCGTAGCAAGGGAGGTTGGAGGGGGCTCTCTGCTTGGGTGGTACTTGTCAGGTGGTGGCATTTGGAAAAAGATAATAATAATGATAATAGTAAAATTTTTAAAAGTATCTAAATCTTATAACCAAAATAGTTTTTAAGGTTGTAGTAGTTTTTTTATTTTATTTTATGTGATGTGCGTTATAATACTGATTTTTTTAACTGTGTCACCAGTCCAATGAAAATAAATGTTTAAAGTTGGATGCAATTAGATCCTTGATTGTAGTTCCATGAAAATAAATAATTCCTAGGCTTTTTGGAATTTTAAACGTAGACAGATTATCAGTGGGCAAGGGGCGCAAATTTTACTACCACCCCAACGGGTGGCAAAAACTATTTTTAAAAAAAGTCCTATGCCATTGTTTATTATACTTTAAACTATTATTGTATTTTCTTTTTATTATTATTATTATTTTTATCATCCTCATAATTGTCATTATTATTAATATTATTATTATTATTTTTATTATTATTATTATTATTACGTACTATGTAATTTTGAAATTGATCTGGCAAGGCTCCTATGATCCTGCCCAACATATTTTGGCATATTTTCATAATAGAAACCTCAAGAAAAGATAAAAACGATGCCAAATAAATAAATACAACAAAATAACTAAATAGATAACTATAACAATATGTAACTTCATCTCAAAACGAGAGAAGTGAAAGCAGCCTTTCAAATATGGTCACTTTTCCTCGGTTCAATATGACATATGAGAACGTGTAAAATGTAATAGAGATGAGTGTCTCAAATGAATGTTGAAATTTAAATCCCATCGTAATAAAAATCTACTTCTATTCGTATCTGTTTTTCCTTCAATATAAAGTTTAGCATAAATTAGTCGCCTTGCATTAATACAAGCATCCAATTTATTACAGGAAATTTCAAATCGAGCAGAAAATTCACATGAAATGGGAAACTAGATTGAATACGAAACTAACCTGAGTGACCCAGTATCAGAGTTGACCTAATGAAATTTAAGTCCCGAAACTTCACGGCCAGTATTTATTAATATAACTTCTAGTTACAGTCTAATGAAACTAAACTATCGGCAAAAATGGCTTCATTAACTTTTATTGAGTACGTTATTAAACAGAGTTTTTTTTTTTTGCACAACATATCTTTGTTTACAAAGTTAAACAGCGAGGGTGGGGCATTGATAAAAGCTTGGATTCTGGAATCGTATTAGGCGAGTTAAAATCCCAGCGAGTTCAAATCTCAATCAAAACCATTAGCTGCTTTGGGCAGATGGGACTCGATAACTTGGGAGAGCAACTCATCTAGGTGAAGGGCAACACTGAATACAAAAAGTCCAGGTATATAAAGAGCACGTAAAAATGGCCTTGTGCCTAACTTGGGTTAGGGCTCAACCAAGTAAATATATTTTTGTTTACATATAAATATGATATATACTTAGCTAGGCATCAAAAAAAAGTTTGGCGCAAGGCGACTTTTACACAATAATGAAATTCCAGGATTTCATAGAATCAGTATTGTCCTTCGCTAAAGTGAGATTCTTTCATTAAGTTGACAGGTTTCACATACAAAGACTCCAAGGAGTTACTCATCTAGTTGTAAGCATAGCACTAACTCCAGATTTACTCTCCAGAGACCTATTGGTCCAAGGCAGGTAAAAATAAATGCAATGGATTTGACTCTGATTTGAACTTATATAATACGGTTCCATAGTCCGAGCTTCTACCACTCCTCAACCTTCATTGCCTACAATATCTACGTATAAATATATGCGCAACGCTAAAAATGAACATTCCTTTTGCCATTTCAGTCTAACTTACATTTCTAAGTGGACTCATGTTTTTCTCAGCATTTTTAGACAAACGATTTATGCGAATGTATTGTACTGATATATGCAAAGGTTATGATGCAGTTCTATTTATTAGGTCTATATATATTCTTGGAATATGAGATATTTATTATTTTATAAGGTATTTTGTGCATAATATCCTAACTTAATACCATTGGAACACAATAAAGGATTATCTTAAGACCGTAAAGTAGGTATCACTTAGATTTTGAAGCATAAGAATCACATTTGGGAAACATCTAAATTTAGGTGATATCAAAATAAAATGTTCTTTCAATGAAATTATGAAGAGGGTTAATAGCGTCAAATGCCTCGACGGATCTTAAAGATACGTCTCTTCACTGTTTTCTTATCTTCTTTTCAATGATACTCCAATGCTTGGTATTTATCTCAATCCAATTTTTCATCATACATATTTCTGTTTTTATCAAACTATGTATACGTCAATTTACCTATCTATCTGTGTTTTTATCTATCTATCTATCTACCTACCTATCTATCTATCTATCTATCTATCTATCTATCTATCTATGTTTTTATCTATCTATCTACCTACCTATCTATCGATTTATCTATCTTTTTATCTATCGATCTATCTATCTTTTTATTTATCTATCTATCTATCTATCTGTGTTTTTATCTATCTATCTGTGTATCTGTCTGTCTATCTATCTGTGTATCTGTCTGTCTATCTATCTATGTATCTATCTATCTATCTTTTTATCTATCTATCTATCTGTCTATATATCTATTTGTCTATCTATCTATATGTCTGTGTTTTTATCTATGTTTATCTGTGTGTCTATCTATCTATGTATTTGTCTATCTGTGTGTCTATCTATCGGCCTATCTATCTATCTGTGTGTCTATCTGGGTGTCTATCTGTGTATCTATCCATCTATCTATCTATCTGTATTTTTATCTATCTATCTGTCTATTTATCTATCTGTCTATCTATCAAACTGTCCCACCATCACTTTTTCTCGATTTCTATTTATCCATTTTATCATCGGCGGTCACTCGAAGTCGAGTATGACTGTCCCCCGTCATGGTCCCTCTAGGCCTTCAAATGAGCTTATGGGTTTCCTTTCCGGTCGACACCTGCGCATGATGTCTTTTAATGTAGGGAGACTGATGCACCTGCAGCCACAAAACGTCATTATGTATTCATAAATGCTAACTTGGTATACATGCATCTCTCTCCCTCTTACTCTCTTTCAACCTCTTACTCTCTTTCTCCCTCCTACTCTCTTTCTCTCTCTTTCCCTCTCTCTCTCTTTCATCCTATCTTTTTCTCTATATATTCTACCCCCCTTCCTCATGGGTTTCTATATTTGTTTAATTTTCTTTCTCTTTTTTATTTAAACCCATCTTTTCTCTGTGGAGTGAGTTGTCAAATTTTATAAAATACTTTACAGAATATTTAAAAAAAAAAAAATTCCAAAAATACAAACAGACATTTCTTTTTTAAATGTACGTTGTAAAATAAAGTTTAAAAAAATAAATACAAAGAAAAAACCAAAAATAAACGAGATTAGAAAAAAAAAAATAAATAAATGAAAAATAAAAAAGATAAAATGGAAAACTTCAATCAAGGGATTTTTGTTTCATCTCCATATAAACGTTTATCCACAAAGTGTCAACAATGATATTCCAGAAAATGAAAAAAAAAAAAAGAAATATATAAAAAAAGAAATTGAAATAATCACTTCCGAAGCTCATTCCCTGGATATTTCATACATAGACTGCGTAACCAAAAGAACTGCAAACAATTTGAAAAAAAGATAATTAGAACTTCAAGTGAGTTTCTAATCATTTATTCATTCTTCTGTTTTCCCTCATACAAAATCAATAAACCTTTATTCAAGTTATTCAAACTTCCATCATCCTCAATCTTATTTTCACAATGTTTCAGCCGATGTGCTCTTCAGGTTTTTTCAGGTATTATATTTACTTAATGAGCAGCACTAACCAAGTTTGGCACAAGGACATTTTTAAGGTGAGGTTTTTTCAGGTATTACTCAAACTCAACCTCTCCTCATATTGAACTTGACACCGTCAATCTGAGCTTTCGACTTGAGCTTTTATTTATCTTATACGAGTGGTAGAATTTTTTTCCCGTTAGCTTAATCAGATATTACTTTAGCGTAAATCAAGATTTATTGTATGCTCTTATATTTAAAAAAATGGCAGCATAAAAATATTAATAATATTTTAAAAAAATAAATAAATTTGTATTGAGCTATGAAATAAAGTTTATAAATAGAAATACTATTTGAACGGTGTAGAAATTAAATTATAAGTATTAACATTGTATATGTGGGCAGCGACGGTGGAGCATTGGTAAAAGCTCAGGCTCTGAAATTGTATTAAACGAGTTCAAATCCCAGTCAAGACCATTACTAAAGCTGCCTCTGGCAGATGGGGCTCGTTAACTTGGGAGAGCATCTTATTTAGGTGAAGAGTAATTCCTAATTTAACTGGTAGTGTATCAACTTATGAATATTATTGGTGAATTAGGAATGCTGATTTTATTTAAATTAATTTTTCATCAAAATGTATGAAATATAATCTATTTGAAATTATTGAATACAAAGTTCATGAGTTGAAAAACTTGCAACGTTATTACAATCGATCTCTCTTGTAATAACGACTGATGTGTATTTGTTATTTTCTTCGTCTTTTAATATTTTTATGCTCTGCAAATACGATGTGTATTATATTTACTTAGTGAGCACCAACCCAAGTTTAGCACAAGGCCAATTTTACGTGCTCTACCCGGGCTTTTTATATTCGGTGTTACCCTTCACCTAGATAAGTTGCTCTCCCGAGTTAACGAGCCCCATCTGCCCGAGGCAACTAAAGCCTGATAATTCATAGGGAATCAAAGACCGAGCCTGGTCTTTGATTCCCTATGAATTATCAGGCTTTTCGCTTTTTATACAGAGACGACTTCGGATAGGAAACACTCTTATCATCCACTCCTATTTACTGAAGGGAGAAACGACCAATCTGCTTATCATGCCACAAACCCAACACTGTGCAATATGTTCTCACATGTTGTATAGACCAAGAAAATAACCTAAGTGAAATTTTCAATAATTCGATCCAAAAAAACTCAGATTTTTAAGAGAAATAAAATTGTACAACAAAATATTTTTTTAAATCCTCGAATTATAAATACCTTTTAATTTCCACCGATCTTACCGCAATAACTAATGTTCCGGTATAAATGACCCATAAAGGTTTGCCGTTAAACAAATCAATCAATATTTCATACAAAGACCATAACACGATACATAGAAATAATTAATGCGCATCGGTCATTATCATAAGAGAGATTTTGATGTACACTTAGGATTGAACCCATGACTTCCAAATAAAATAAATTTCTATAAAACCAACTTCTAGAATCACCGTGTCATAGAAGAATAAGAATTACTTTTAAAAGGGCCTTGATCTTAAATTTTTGAACGAGTTGAGTTACGACTAATTTCTATTGAATTGAAGAAGATAAGTGTAAAAGCCCGGGTAACTTGAATGAAGATAATAATCTTGACTGATATATAAATTCAGACAACAAACACAATACTTCATAAGTTTGAGGCTATTGCTGTCAGTTTTCAAAATTGGCTCAATCCCTCTTTCGTTTGTATCGTATTTAATTAAATATTCTACGATCAATCATGACTATTGTAGAAACTGGGACATCAAATCTAAAAATGAACACTTAAAATATTTAAAATTCATAACATCTGAAATATGATGAAATTAAAAATCTCAAAAGATTTTATTTGTATGTTTTTGTGTTTAACGGCATATCAACCTTTTTAGGTCATTTTAATGCCGAGAAAAATTACTGTAGATAAACATTATGTTTACATTATACACACATAGTTTTTTTAAATAATTCAAGTTGCACAGTTTAATCCATAGCTGGAGGGAAGATAGGGATTCATACATTTCCCGAGGGTACTAGTCGAAATTTCAACGTAGACAGAACAATTTGGATTCAAACCCGCGCACTACGGTTGCAAAGTCCGATCGTCTATCCACTGGGCAACGTCAACTGCCGCATATCTCAAAAGAAAGTCGCAATGTTATACGTGTACACATAGCCAGAATTGAGGCTCTTGAAGATATAAAGCTGGTAATGAGGTTTAATTGATGAATGTTTGAGAAAGACTTTAAGTGATTTCGTTTTATAAGTTTTAAATGACTTTCGTGTCGTAAAAAAGGTCTTCGTTTGACCATAAGATGTTTGACAGTGGTGCTGTTTTGGGAAGTCTCTTTAACTTCCCACGAATTGATCCTAACTTGTACAGTTATTCTACGCCATCGTTCCTTTCTTTTCTAATGATCATCGATTCTTCCTCAATCTCCGTATTGCTGCCAAAGTCGTCCTTTTTGGGCTTGCAAATCAAAGAATACTTAACAACAAGAACACGGGAGTTTTAGGTTGATCAACTTTATTCATTGTCTGCATCGATCCATCGATTGAATATAAACCACAAAATTTGTATTTAAATAATCTAATATCAAAGTCCTAAAGTCGTAGACAGGAGTGATAAAATTCAAAAGCAAGTCGTAAAATCTTTAACATCGTACAACTTAAAATTCATAGAATCAATAACAAGTTATTAAAACTTATTCAAACAGTCATGAAATCTAAAACCGCATAGAACTTAAATTTCTAATTATCTATAAAAAGAATCATCAAATCTATAAAAACAGTCATCTAATGTAAAATATAGTAAAATTCATAAAATCTTTTAAAATGTCATAAAAAGTTTTAAAACAGTAATAAATTTTAAAACATCACAGGACTTGAAATTTATAAAATCTAAAACTATTCATAAAATCTAAAACAATGATTAAGTAACGTTCACCGATCTGTAATAGTTTTTAGTTTTGGCCATAAAATGCTTTTGTGAAATAATTGTTACTCTTGTCATCAGAAGCGTAGCAAGGGGGGGTAAAGGGGGAATCCACCCGAGCCACACATTTCAAGGCGTGGCACTTTCAGGGGTTAAAAATAGACAATGAAAGCAATATTAGTAAAAAGTTTTTTAGAGTGTTGTGTGTAAAAATTACTGTTTTTAAAAGGATTTTTTAACTGTGACACCAGTTTCATTTCCAATGAAAATAGAAATTAAATAAGTTGAATCAAATGTAGATCCTTGATTGTAGTGCCATGAAAATAATTAATTTTAGTTTTCTTGTTTGTTTGGGTTTTTTTACGGATTATCAGTGATCAGGGTGGGGCAAATTATGGATTCAGGAGTCAGAGTGGCGCAAATTATGGATTATCAGTGGTCAAGGTGGCGCAAATCTAACGACCGTCCTGGCTGGCAAAAACTGTTGCTACGCCACTGCTAGTCCCCCATTGAATAAGAGCTGTCTCATTCACATCGAACAAACAACCCACGGCAATCATGAAGCAAGGTGGCGGGACCAAAAGCTGACAAAGATCAGGACCAGAGAAAACCCATTCGTTGACACTACGAACCGGGGATAAACAAAACAATGAAGAGTCTGGGTATGGTTTGTATGACTATCTACATCACATTAGAAAGTGAAGATAGTCGACCGAATGACTCGACAAGGTGGGGCCGTAATGGCTTTGCAACATGGGTTTACCGGATGAATACGTTTTAGGCTCCAAAATCAATTTGATTTTCGTTTCACGTAGGCGCCTTTTAGGTCGGATCCAATATTCCTAAACTATCCCCTCTTCTAACTGATCTCCATTACAATAAACAAGCAGCTGTTGCTTGTTAAGAACATTAAATTCTTTGATCGTTTGTAATTCTTAAATGCACAACGCTACAATGAAATTACGTAGCAATACATTTAATTAATTGTCCACATGTATGTGAAAGATTCATTTGATTTTCATTATGTTCAAATTATTTACGCCCGTTTTCAAATATAACTTTGAATCATTTCTACTCGCCCCTCTAACTCTCTATATCTAACAACATCTATCCCGGGTAAGTCAAGTTGGAACACTTGTAGGACTTAGAAATCGTATTTCGTGAGTTCAAATCCAAATCTTTCCGTTTAAGTTCAAAATTGAACTAATATACTCTTAGAAAAAGTAAGAATCTCCTCATTCCCTTTGGCAATGGATGAAATAATGTATATTGTGTTATTCAAAAAAAAATACATGAAAAACAAAGAAGGTTTATCAAAAATTATTGTTAAGATGCTGTAACCGTTATGTTATACATTCTGATGAACTTATATCTAATTGATTGTACCGAAAAGCGTAGACACAGAGAAAACGACCTTTGCTGACTGTCAATTTTTGCCTGATTGGTCATTAGAATCAAAGCTAAACATAAGTGTTGGCCATTTTACTCTATAGCTCAATATATATATATATATATATATATATATATATATATTGAAAAATTTTACATATGAAAAAAATATTTATTTATATTAATATTCCCGTATGTACATTTCGTCGTTAGACATTATCAACGGGCATTTGTTTAATATATCAGTAGAGAAAATAAAAGCAAAATTTAAAAATGAAAAAATTGACTACTGAATGTTTATATCATTTGAAATTGTCTTTAAAGAAACAGAATGGAAAATAGAATGAAATGAGTTAACGAAAATTATGATTCATGATTATGTTCTCCTTAACAACTTTTTCGATTATCTCTCTCCCACTATCTCTCTCTCTCACTCACTCCCTCTCTCTCTTTCTTCATCTCTCTCTTTCTCTCTCTCTCTCTCTCTCTCTCACTCACTCTCTGTGTAGTGGGATAGAAAGAAAGAAAGAGAGATATATAAATAGAGGATAGATAGAAAGGAAAAAAGAAAGGTAGATAGAGAGATAGATAAATATATGATAGATAGAAAGATATATGGATAGATAAATAGATGGATAGATAGATGGATAGACCAATAAACAGATAGATAGATAGATTAACACATAAATAGATACAATAATGTATGTTAAATTCACATTTTATTTTTTCATTCGATCTGTAAATGTGTAAGTGAATGTGTAGTCAGTTGTGTATAGCCTTGTAAGCAGCTGTGTGTACATATATAATTGCGTGAAAAATGACTGAATGCTTGGCTTAATATATTCCTAATATCACGATAATATATTCCGGGCTGTATTCCCTATTTTTCTTTTATCCTAGGTCTTTAAAATAAAAAACAACAAATAATCAATACATTTATGTGATGTACAGAATCAATCGATGCATAAAGTAGACAATATTCTGTGATCGATCTATTTTTTTTTTTTTTCGTTTTTTTTTGTTTAGTTTTTCCCAAGAGAAAAAAACAATAACAGCCGGTGATAAACACAGGAAAAAAAATAATATGGTAGCAATGTCCCAGAAATTTCAGGTCAAGCAAACACTTGTTGCCACGTCTTTCACCGCGTCAGTAAAATTAAAGGCAACAGGTGCAACGGGAAGTTTGCTCTTTATATCAAAACACACTGAACACAAGCTTGTTCTTTGACTGTTTGTATCCATGCATTATTTTGCTAAACAAAATCAAGTATTTGTTTCATAATCGTGATTGGTATACGAAAAGGTTTCCCAACCCGGGAGTGCAAGCCAGAGAAGTTTTTAGGTATCTTTAAACTTGCTGAACACAAGCTTGTTCTTTGACCGTATCCACGCATTATTTTGCTAAACAAAATCAAGTATTTGTTTCATAATCGTGATTGGTATACGAAAAGGTTTCCCAACCCGGGA
>JAUZSX010324883.1:0-11419 GCA_034780655.1 Idiosepius hallami | reverse complement strand
GTAATGGTTTTGTCTGGGATTTGAACTCGCGTAACACGATCTCACAGCCCGAGCTTCTACCAATGCTCCACCGTCGCAGCCCAATCATTATTATTATTATTATTATTATTATTATTATTTGGGTGTGTGGGGTTTGAAAGGGTTAGGGCTTCCCCAGCTGGATAGACTGAGCTGAGTGTCCCTTTCCGTTTGGACAAATTTATCACCTAGGAATTCAAGTCTATTTGTCAGCTGATCCTTAGTTAAACAAACAGACGGGATAGACAGACAGACTGTCAGAGAGAGGGACGGAAGAACGGGTGGATAGACAGACAGACAGACAGACGGATAGACAGACGAATAGACAGACAGACAGACAGACAGACAGGCACAATATGTTTGTTTGAGGGAAACACAACTCAAGATGGAATTTTCCAGTCACTATGTATGTGATCTCTCTCGTCTCCCAGAGAGAGAGAGAGAGAGAGAGAGAGAGAGAGAGAGAGAGAGAGAGAGAGAGAGAGAGAGAGAGAGAGAGCACATTTTAGGCGGTGAGGTAGAGTATTGGTAAAAGCTCAGACAATGGAATCATATTACGAGAGTTCAAATCCTAGTCAAAATCATTACATCTACTTTTACCCGCTTTTAAAAAAAGCATTTTCTTTTAGCAAAAAGCATATTCTTTAAAGAAAAGTAAAAGAATATTCTTTTAACAAAAAGCTTGTTTCGCATAGTTGACATTAGTTTTGATATCTACTGGCGCAAATAGCCCACTGGCCCTCATGAGTCACCAGCCCACCTGCCCACCGGGCATTGCCCAAATGCTCGAGTGGCCAGTTCGCCACCGGAGTCCAATATCAATTGAATCGCCCTTTTCTCTCCGGTTATTCCTAATCTAGTCAGTGCCCGTTGCCCGTATCATAGACTAGGCAAGCGAAGTCCCTGCACCCATTTTCATACGGGAAGCAACGAGTGCTCTCTACCCTTTGTTATAGTAAGGCAGTGCTTTTCAACCTTTTTATTATCGCGGAACCCCATGGAAACATCCCATGACTAGAGGAACCCTTGTGCAATAATTTAATTGTCTTAATAAAATAAAAAAAACACACACACTTATTTTCAGAGTATTGAAAATGTTTGTTGTAAATGAAATTTTTAGAAAAATTACTTGTTTGAATAGATTACATTTATTCTCATCAAAAACTCAATGGAAAAAAAACTAAGTCAGGTGTTTCTTGCACAACTCTTTAAGATTGATTCCTGGTTTTGAAGGAAACACATGAAGTTCATCTTCCACATTTTAAAATGCAGTGGGTTTAATTACTTCAAATTTAGAACGTTTATACAATAAAACTTAAATTTTAAAATACAATATGCATATAATAATCAAATAGACTTTACGGAATCAAATTTAAAACGTTTATTTTTGTGTTGTTCTAAACGAAAAATTGAGAAATTGCGGAACCCCTGGTCTTTACGAACGGAACCGTAGGTTTCTACGGAACCCCGGTTGAAAACCAATGTTCTAAACAATGAAATTTATTTTTAAGTTGTCAAACATTTCAGGTTGGCATTGCCTAGGATTGTGTGCAAGTTTGGTACAAGGCCTTGAAGTCTAAAAATATTTTGTCAACAACCACATAGCTGCTCTTTGATGCCCATAATGAAGATTGCAACTGATTGGCCGATTATCTAAGCCAGAGGCAAACCAGGGAGAATTTGTTACGATGATAGTCATTGGTTGGCAATCGTTCTTAACTGACCAATCGGTTAAATAGAGAACACTAAAAAAGAAGAATTGAGTTTGTTAATGCTTTTTCTGATTTAAAACCCAATTAATGGTCACTGCATTGTCCACCTGTTGTGGTCGTCACTTGTTTTGGTCAAGTGTGGTATTGTGTACAGTGTAGATATAAGGAACAATATGACAGTATTAAGGGTTAACAAATATATTAACAAAAGGTACATAAATAGTGGCAGCATAGCGGCTCCTGGCTGCTATGCTGAAATTCTCTTTCTCTCTCTCTCTCTCTCTCTCTCTCTCTCTCTCACTGGGTGATGAGAGAGATAACATTTATAGTGATTTGAAGAGTTCATTCTGAGGTGTGTTTCCCCCATAACACCACAATTGATGCTGCGTAATTTCTTAATACTAATACTTAATACTATCCCATTCTTTGTATTGTCGTCAATGTTTTAGTGCTTAGTCATTATTTTTATTCTGCTTTGTTCTGTATCATACCACTGGAGAAGTTATAAATCAACAAACTGTTTCTTATTATCAACCACATTAAAGGTTAGTCCATAAACTCACATCCTAACATTTGGTTGGTATGTGACATTTAATCACTAAGGAAACCCTAGATAATATTGGCTTCTTAATTCTTCTGGGTCATGAAGAAGAGATATTCTCTCATTTATTTCTAAATAGATTCTCATAGTAACATGGACATCCAATATTCATTTATCTAAATATGTCTGCCGCTGCTGCTGATATGGGCTTTTTTAGTTCACAATAATCACTGTAGTTTTATTTCCTTACATTGAACTCTCTTGGCTATTGACTTTATCAGGAATGGATTTATAAAATGTTTACATTAATAAAAGCTTGAAGCAAAATATTACTCTTATTGAAAACATTACTTGTTTTGCAGTAAATAATATTGGATTAGAAGTTCTAAGAACTATTTTATCATAAAGTAGGTTTCAAATCATAACAGAAATTTTATTGTTTGTTTTATTGGCAAGATTATATAATTTGTTGTTTAAATGAAGAAATATGAAGTAGGCTTTGAATAAATACACAAAAAATCAATAAACTAGAGAGAGACAAAGCAAATACAGAGAAATCGATTTTTTGGTTGGGGGATGCGTTTTATTTTGGCAATTTCTTTACTGGTTTTATGACATTCTGCTTTTTTTAGTGCATAAACGCATTGCTAAATATTTCAACTAAAAGAATTGAGTCATTTATCCGTTTTTAAAAATCATTATTGATGTTTGTATCATTGATAAAAATGAGATACGAATTATACGACTAGTAAAAACTTATTGGAATTTTATGTTCAGAAGGTTAATTAGTTTAGAATTATTCTGGAAGTTTCTGTTGCTTGGTAACATTTAGAAAATCATTTTTAGAATATTTTATTTCTGTTTTAGAAAAGTATTGATTCTTCTTGCATGAGATTTTTAAATAGAATCTTTGAAAAATACATTAAGAAAAATAAATCTATTTTTAAAAAAAGATCTTTTCATTTAGTTTTTATTTCGTTTCCAAATAATTGAAGACTCTTTTGGGTTGAGTAAAACATTGTTCGCAACAAATAAGCATTTCTTTTTTTTCTTTTTCGTTTGCTTCCAGTATTTTTCTAATTCTGAATTCTGCACTTGTTCATTCCTCATTTTGCTTTCATGCATAATAATTTTCAAAGACAAATATCAAAGGAAAGTTCAATTATGATTAGCAATTATTTTGGGAATAAAGTCTACACAACTTTTGAAACAGATAATAACCTTGAAAATAAAGGATCAAATATTATATTTACTTATTACATTCACTTTAGCTGCCTCGGGCAGATGAAGCTCGTTAACTCGGGAGAGCAACTCATCTAGGTGAAGGGTAACACTGAATTAAAAAAGCCCAGGTATTTAGAGCACGTAGAAATGGCCTTGTGCCTAACTTGCTTAGGTGCTTTACCAAGTAAATAAATATTATATATATATATATATATATATATATATATATATATATATATTTCTGATCTTGTTCTTAATCTTGCTGATCTTGTAAGATAGCTGAAATTTATGGTTAGAGTGCTCAATATCAGTGATAGAGAGTGTATATTAGTTAAGCGTAGACAAGGAGTCAACGGCCTTCGGTGGCTGTTAATTTCTTGCCTGCTTTTCGGTCTGATGACCAAGCGCATTATATATATATATATGGCACAGTTTATTCAGAGAAAAAAATTTTAGCCCGCATGGGGACTCGAACCCCAGACCCTCAGATATCTTACAAATCTGTTCAGCGCTTAAAAGTCTGATGCTCTACCGACTGAGCTATGCGGGCAGATGACATTAGATGGTCTAATTTTTATTTTCCCTTTCTTTTCTTACCTTTTTATTCATACAATTATTTCCCAATTGGGCAGCGATGGTGGAGCATTGGTAAAAGCGTGAGGTTCGGAATCGTAGTACTCGAGTTCATATCCCAGTCAAAAACCATTGTATTCGCCTTTAAAATAGCCTTTTGCCAAACTTGGTTGCTGCTACTCACCAAGTTATATATATATATATATATATATATAGGAAAGAGAGAGATAGGCAGAAAGATAGATGAATTTTAGATTTCAAGTGTGATAATGATTTTCTAATTAATCCTAATAATGAATTATTTTGGTAATTTTTTGCATTGCAAAAGATCTGTGAAGCCACGGAGCCTTGATGTGACCCCGAGGGAGCATGCACCCCCAGCAGTTGCACGGCCCAGACTCTTTCTTGGGTTTGCTTGCCAACAGCAAAGAAGAAATGTCCCAAAAATTCAATTGACTCTCGCATATTTACAAAGCTAGTAATAATGGTAATGCCGACTAACTTTTTTAACGAATTAAAAGAATTTAACCCTTTAAACCCTAAAGAACCGATAAATCGGCCCCGGTGACTTAAGGCAAAAGAAGACACACACACACACACACACACACACACACACACACACACACACACACACACACACACACAACATTTCAAACTCCACCTTTGGACCCTGACCCACCAATATTACCAAGTAGTCACTCAGAGCCCTTTAAACCCTAAAGAATGGACATTATATTTACTTGGTGAGCACCAACCCAAGTTTGGCACAAGGCCATTTTTACGTGCTCTTACCCAGGCTTTTTACATTCGGTGTTACCCTTCACCTTAATGAGCTGCTCTCCCAAGTTAACAAGCGAAGTGAAAGTAATGATTTTGACTGGGATTTGAACTCGTGTACTACTATTCTAGAACCCGAGCTTTTACCAATGCTCCACCATCGCTGCTCTTGTGTAAGAGTATTTAAGCATGAATTTTCTTTAAGAAAATTCTTATGACTGGTTGAATGCCTTTCTTGATAATATTTCAGAGGCTTTAGTTTAGGTTGGGTTTTTAAAAATGTTCTTTCAGATTCAACGAAAATCTGTAGAGCAAATATTGTTTTTGTTATTTATTTGAGTTGAAGAAAAGAATTAAAAACATGTTTAAATTTAATATAGTTTATCAGTAGGTTACATAAAATAAGCTACAGCAAAACTAAGCTAAATATAAATTTAACTAAGTTTTAAAAATTCGTTTAACCGAGTATAGTGAACAAAACACATTTCAAAATTTGTGCTATATCTTCAACATCTTAATCTAATAACCATATATATATATATATATATATATATATAAATATATATAGTCAACAGGAGTCGGCAATTGCCAGTTTCTCGCTTAT
Organism: Idiosepius hallami; assembly: GCA_034780655.1. Taxonomy (NCBI): domain Eukaryota; kingdom Metazoa; phylum Mollusca; class Cephalopoda; family Idiosepiidae; genus Idiosepius; species Idiosepius hallami. The sequence continues at coordinate 5,970 of JAUZSX010324883.1, read as the reverse complement.
GTGTGATCAGGCCGAAAGGAAGTCTCTTTGTTTATATTCTATTTAAATCGAATGTAAACAAAGAGACTTCTTTTCGGCCTGAAGTACGCATAAGCGAAAAACTGGCAGTTGCCGACTCCCGTTGACTCCGTGTCTACACTTAACTAAAATATATATATAGATATATGTATGTATGTATGTAAAACCTGCACTCCACTTAGACAATCAGTCATCTTCCCTTGGCTTGTAACTGTTAATGTCTATGTGGAATAAGAATGAGTTATGCGTGTTGTAATTTACATGTAAGACAACTCTAAGAAGAGATAGCCCAAAAAACACATGTGACTCACTCATGTGCAGCCATTTCTATGAATTGGCCATCTTCAGTCAAAAAGTGACAGTCACCTTTTATATATATATATAGATATATAGTCAACAATTTCAGCCTCTATTTATTTGATCAAGATTCTAATATTAATAAAGGTTTGAGGATTTTAATAATCAAACTAAGACAAAAAACTTAAATAAAACAACAAAAAAAACTTTCTAATAACTAATCAATAGCTAATTTGTACAAGTTAACAGACTTTATCATCCTCAATTTTTGCATTGTTGTCTGCATTTTCCAGATGTTGTCCATAATATATATGTATTATTTTTATCTGTTAAGAAAGATTATAGATGTCTTACCAAAAGAAAAAAAATGTACAAGTGAAAAAAAGTTGTAAACATTTATGATTAAAAATATTGATTAAAACAACTAACATTTTTTCTTCATTTTTTTTTCTTTTAAATATGTGTTTTTTATATTATCTATAGATTATTGTACATTTAAATGAAAATGTTTTTTTATTTGTGACTATTTCTCAAGTGTACATGACACTTTTTGGATGAAAAATTATTGATCTGTAAAGAAGCAAATGAACTCTAAACACACTCTGTGATAAATTTGAAAACATTTACATTTGAATTAGTTTTTTACTTTTGTTTGATTAGCACAATTTTGCTTGTTTGTAGAAGTTGAAGATCTGTCGGCTTTCAACAACTTTCAATTTGATTTTGAGATATCGAGTTAGATTTATAGCCTAATACCCAAGACTCTTTGAAATGGGGGAGACTGGCAATTTTGAAGAAGATACACTGACAGGGTCATCAGTAACAAGAGTATGTTATTTTGGTTTGGTTTTCAAGTTATTTTAGAATCAGGTATTAATAAACTGGGGGGCAACACCCCCTATCATAAGTATAAGGTAACTCTCCTGAGTTACTCTACACTTCCAATAATTAAAGTGCATTATACCTATAATAGGTGATGTTGCCCCACTGTTTTATTAATGGGGTTTTATAGGGTTTCTCCTGATCTATCTCAGAAGTGTTTAGGTCCCTTCAACATAGGGTCAACCATTCAGCATAGGGTGATGTGGGTGTCAGTCGGTAGGCATTTGAGCAAACCGTTCTGGGTATTATAATTTAGTTAAATTAGTTTAAAAAAAACGAACTCAAAACACAAAATCTAATCATGCTGGTAAGTTCTACATTAAAACAAAAACAATTTACAAAAATTAAGTATTTTTAAACAGAATTATTTTTTCTATGAAAATCAATCTAATTATTGAAACTATTTATTAGAAAAAAAGTTAGTAAAGGGACTTCTCACTTTATTTGAGGGTTGCATTCCTAAAGTGATTTTTCGCAGAATGTGAATTTAAATAATATATTTGGGCTGAATTGTAGACTACAGGGCATACGAGGGTGGTGAATTGGGGATGGGTAATATAATCTAACTTGTGGAACAATAAACACATTGTATTTTCTTATTTTCTTGTTTAATGACATGACATTCATCAATTAAACTAAACCACACTGACCAGCCATGGGCAGTTTGATTTTCTTGACATTGCATGAATTTGAACTAAATGCTTAATGTGATGAATTTTTGGTTGGTTTTCACATCGCTTGAATCCGAAAATTCAAAAAGTGAGCACGTGTTTTTTTAAATAACACAATGTGTGCTTTTTAATCTATATCAACCCTTTTTAGGTCATTTAATGCTGAGGACAATCATTTTTTGAGAAATGTTCTTTTTGTCCACATGTATATTTTTGAATAACATAATGTGCCCTATTTAATCCATAGCTGGAGGGAATGTGTGGATTCATATCTTTTCCAAAGGTACGAGTCCAATTATGAATGCAAATTAAACGACTAGGATTTGAACTCAGATATTACGATTCCCAAGTCTGACTGCCTACTCACTAGGACGTCCCCTCTGTAACAATATAGGATGGTTATAATATTGAGTAAGATAGTTTTTTTTTAAATTTATTTTATTTAAGTTGAGAAATCTAATGAGATTGAAATTCCATTGAAAAGTGAATTTAATTGATGAAAGTTTGGAAAATAGAGGAAAATATTTAGAGAACTGAAAGATTAGAAAAATCAAATAGCAAAATTACTCCTCATCTTGGCAAGTCCCTCAACTGACTAAATCCTGACTGAGTGTTTTCTAAAACTACTCATTAGATAAACATTTTGAAATTAAAAATGTGTAGTTTTAGAAAACACTCAATCAGGGTTTAGTCAGTTGAGGGACTTGCCAAGATGAGGAGTAATTTTGCTAGCCGGCTCGCAGTGAGGTGTTAGTTAAAAAACCTCTTATATCCTCTTCAAACTAATTTTTGATGAGACAAATAAAGATGCGAATATATTTTTGTTACAACATTAAAAAAAAAATTATATGGTTTTTTTGGTATTCTTGTGATGAGGCATGATAATTTGTACATTTGTACATTGTAAAAGTAAAAATGATAAGGATGAGGACAACAGAAAAATAGATGTACAAACTAAAACAAGATGTGTTACCACTCATCATTACACACAACAACCTAGACACACATACAGACACAGACTATGTTCAGCTTGCAAAGACAGATAGAATCTGAAAACGTTACGATTATGTACCCAATTTATGGAGTACTAGGAAATACAAGAGTAAACCCTTGTATATTTTGCAAAAATGGTCAGAATATGCAACAAGCATAGTTAGAGAGGTGTTTATGGTTAACCAGCATAAAGGTCCCTTGTGGATGATGGCAAACTGTTGTGGCAGAAAAATAGCCATTTAGTAATTATGGAAGAACAGATATGGTCTTTACCCCAATGAATTGGTTTAATTTTAGCGTTTGCTTCAATTTTCTGTATCTAGCTGAAAATCAGAATGCAAACAAGCAAGATGGTGACAATTGATGTCTTACCTTTTAAAAAGCTCTTCAAGTTCATTCCTTTTTGTGAGAAGATGATAAAACTTTACAAATTCTTCTTTGTCTAAAGTTTGTTTTCCATAACGATTCGCTTTTTTGTTGGTATTTGCTTCCTGCAAATAAAAAAGACAACAAAAAGGTAAAAAAAGAGAGAGAGAGCGAAAAAGGTGAGAGAGAGAGAGATAAAAGAGAGAGAGAGAAAGGTAAAAAAGAAAGAGAGAGAGGTAAAAAAGAAAGAGAGAGAGAGAAAGAGAAAAAAGGTAAAAAAGAAAGAGAGAGAGAAAGATAAAAGAGAGAGAGAAAGATAAAAGAGAGAGAGAAAGAGAGAAAAAGGTAAAAAAAGAAAGAGAGAGAGAGAGAGAGAGAAAGAGGGAGAGAGAGAAAAAAGTAAAAAAGAAAGAGAGGGAGAGAGAGAGAAAGAAAGAAAGATAAAAGAGAGAGAGAGATAGAGAAAAAGGTAAAAAAAAGAAAGAGAGAAAGAGAAAGATAGAGAGAAAAGAAGGTAGAAAAGAAGATAAAGAGAGAGAGAGAGAGAGAGAGAGCAAAAAAACAAAACAAAACAAAACAAAACTTAGTTTTTGGTGAAGATCAATAAAAAGAGTTTTTTAGGAAAGAAGGCTTAACTCTTAACCAGAAAAAGAAAAATAGAAGTTGTTGCATTATAAAATACTTAATATTAATGCAGTGGCGTAGCAAGGGAAGGGTGGAGGAGGCAGTCCGCCACGGACGGCACATGCCAGAGGGCGGCATTTTGAGGGGGTAAAATTAGATAATAGAAAATAAATAATAATGATAAAAAGTCGACAAAAAATGTGTTTTTAAGGTTTTGGTTTGTTTTATGTTATTTAGTTGAAAATAATTAGATCCTTGATTGTAGTTCAATAAAAATGAATATTTTTAGGCCTTTTTGGAATTTTGAACGGATTTTTTAACTGGATCATTGGGCCAATAAAAATAAATATTTTAAGTTGAATACAATTAGATCCTTGATTGTAGTTTTCTGAAAATAAATATTTATAGGCCTTTTTGGAATTTTGGACGGATTTTTTTTCCCTTGGATCATTGGGCCAATAGAAACAAATATTTTAAGTTGAATACAATTAGATCCTTGATTGTAGTTTTCTGAAAAGGAATATTTTTAGGCCTTTTTGGAATTTTGGACGGATTTTTTTCCCTTGGATCATTGGGCCAATAGAAATAAATATTTTAAGTTGAATACAATTAGATCCTTGATTGTAGTTTTCTGAAAAGGAATATTTCTAGGCTTTTTTTAAATTTCAAATGTTAACGAATTATCAGTGGACTCAGGGGACACAAATTTTACGACTGCAAAAACTGTTGCTACGCCACTATATTTATGAAATATTAATCTTCAGAAGAACATTCATAATGATAATGTTTTTATGATAGGCACAATATCACTTTTAGTAATAAAATTCTTATCAATATTTATTATTGCTTTCATAGTTTGTTTTCATGGTAATTAATTTCTCATAGTTTTTTTTTATGACAGTGTATTTCACTCTCTCTATATCTTTCTCTCTATGAAGTCTTCCCTTGATTTTAATATATGAGGTTCTAACAAATAGGTCCTGTATTCATTTTAGGGGTATTCGAAGTCTTGCCGATTATAGTTACTGCAAATAAATGTTTGGAGCAGGGGATACTGGCTGGCTGCTGCCTTTTGACTCTCTTGTACATATCTTTTATTTATGTTTCTCTCTCATATATATATATCAAAAAGTAACGTTATTTGGAAAAGATTTTTAAAAACATAAGATATTAAAAACAGCAGTAAACGGAACGGTACACCAAACTTTGACACAGATTCCGCATGAAGATAGCCACCAAAGGCTAGAAACACGTGTACAGATAAAATAAAATAAATAAAATATCTAAAAATCAACTGTTCTAGGCCTTAAAAAGTTTTTTTATCAAATATACATATATAGAGAGATAAAGACTTTTTAACATATAGCTGAAGGGTATCAGTGAACATGTGAACGTAGACGGAACAACTTGGATTTGAACCCTCGTAGTACGGTTCCGAAGTCCGATTGGCCATGTCGACTACCAACATGATTCATGTACACAAACACCCAAAAACACAAACACCAAAAAATAACCCCCCAAAAAAACACCAGAGTAGCAATCGATCGCTGTATTTTTTGTTCATTTTTTTTCGTTCTCCCTTGATTAAAATATCGATTAAATATGTTTTTTTTTTTTTTATCGCCAATCAAATGGAAATAAAATTCAGTCGAAGGAGATCATGTTCATAGATCTCCTTCGACTGAATTGAAAATGCAAAGTAAATATTTTGCTTTCTGCTTCAATAAGCACAAGAATTAATGACGTCTTTTGTCGAGATATTTCGGCCCATTGTCTCCCGCCAAACATGTCTTCTTTACGAACCAGAAAAGCGGAAAAAAGTTTTAATAAACTTTAAATTGATCTTTCGACCCTGAGGGGCCGATATATCGGCCTATTACCCAAAGGCAAAAAAAGAGACACTGACATTTCGAGCCTAATAGTTTTTTTTTATTAGAACGGCTCTGAGTGACTACTTGGTAATATTGCCAAGTAGGGTTCCAAACGTGAAAGTTGAAATATCGGTGTGTGTGTGTGTGTCTTCTTTTGCCTTAAGTCGCCAAGGCCGATATATCGGTTCTTTAGGGTTTAAAGGGTTAAGTGACTACTTGGTAATATTACTAAGTCAGGGTCCAAAGGT
>JAUZSX010324872.1:0-11420 GCA_034780655.1 Idiosepius hallami | reverse complement strand
ATATAAAGCCCAGGTAAGAGCACGTAAAAATGGCCTTGTGCCAAACTTGGGAGTGCTCACCAAGTAAATATCATATTGAAACATTACTTCAACTAAATTGAATCACATAATGTAGATACAAAATTACATATGTAGAGTTGATAAAGAGTGATGATATTGTAAAAATAAAATATTTCTATCATTGATATTACTAACTAGCAGGGGCAATCATCTTTCCCTGGATGTCTTTTCATTTTTGAATTTGTTCTATGATCTTGAATGTCATGCATCATTGTGTGTTCCATAAATAGACTGACATCAAAGTGTATTAAAATATTTCAACTTGGCAGTAATCAAAGTGACTGTCATTAATGGTACAGTCATTATGGGTTTTCCAAGGCAGGTGTAAGCTTACCACTGTTTCTGAGTCATCATTAATGATAAGGCCAAAGTAAAGGTAGTTGCCATAATCTAAGATGATGGGGAAAAAAAAAAGGTTTTGGCAACAATTTTGTTTTAAGTTTTTCAATTAACACAGGAATCATTTGGTAGACATTGACCATCTAAATTTCCAATAGAAATAATTTTTAGATTGTTCCAAAAGTTCAAAACATGTGATGGATTTTTAAAAAATAATTTTTGTTCTTTTTGAAATGTCTGGGCAACATTTATAAGTATAGATGAATGTTATAACCTTAATTGGCCTCAACGATATTTATTGGTCAACACTCTCAATAAATTACATGTATAGTCTAAATATAAAACAATAATAATTACAATAATGATAATATATAGCTAAGCATTTTAGAAGCAGATATTATCAAGAAATTCAAAGGAATGGAATAATTGAGAAAGAATCTCTATTAAAAAAAAACAAAGGAATATAAAAGAAACCTGATAAAAAAGATGAAACATTTTACCAAATGAATAAAAATGGGACTGAAAAATCTGGGCCAATGATCAAGGAAACCCCAAACAAAGCACTGAACCTAAAAGATAAAGGATGAAGAAGGAATAGGCCTCTTAAAAAATTCAAGAAAATATAATTAACATAACAAAACAACCAGAAGAAAATGCTAGAGAAGGTTTGTTCGAATCAAAAACTTTTCAGAAAATTACTGCAGCAAGTTAAGAGGAAGAGAGGACACATTAATTATTTACTAGCAGGGCCGTGCTTAGAGCCCCAACACACCCCAAAATTGCATTCATGGGGGGGGGGAACGCAAGGCTCCTTAACCTCACAGACCTATTGTAATGAAAAAATAAAATTTACAAAATAATTAGGCTTGACAGGAAAATTATTATCATACTTGTATTTGACTTAAATAATGAATTGCCAATGAAAAATCAAAATTGGGATTTAAACTTATATATTTAAAGGTTAAGAATAGTTGATTAAACATTAATAAATCTATTCTAACAACAATCAATGTTTGGTATGTCCTACTTTTCCCTTTTTAACAGTTTTTATCCATTTTTGCATATTATTGGCTAAGTTGTTGCAATTGTAATGATTTATTTTCTGCCACTCCTCATTTACCAGGTACTTCAAAATAATGTGGGACTTTTATGCCACCCTGTATATATAATCTTTGGTAGAAGCTTTCGGTATGTGGTGCGTATCATATTATGCGAGTTCAAATCCCAGTCTAAACCATTACATTTACTTTAACTGCCTTGGGCAGATGGGGCTCATGAACTCGGGAGAGCAACTCATCTAGATGAAGGTGACACTGAATGCAAAAAGCATAGGTATATAGTGCATGTAAAAATGGCCTTGTGCCAAACTTGGTTTGGAGCTCTACCAAGTAAATTCTCTTATGGTCCAGGGTTACTGGTCTCTTATTTATAATTTGAATACAAATTATAAATAAGGGATCCTATATATATATAAATAGGGACCCTATATATATATATTGTTTGCGTAGATTGGCAAACTAGATCAGACTGGTTGCAAAATGAATACCGCTCATTTCAAACCTAGAATAAGAGGAAGTTGTCAATAAGATGTTTTGTAGACTATATGTACTTCACCATGAAGAAGCAGTTTTGTCATATTATACTTAATGTTTCTCCTGACATTCTCTTCTTACTTATTAAAAAACCATCTATATATAAAGGTTTTTTTTCTTTAATATTTTCTTTGCAATTATTTTTTGTTTTTTCACAGAGATGAAAATATTAAAACTCTAAAGAAACAGGAAAAATTATAAAATAAATTATTGAAAATTGAAAGAAAAATTATTTTTATTAACAGGTGTTTGAATAACGACATTCTGCCTAATATGTATACATATATGTATATTTTTTTATATGGCATTTTATGAGGAGTACATTCTGGGAAATAGATAAAACTATTTAAAATTGACAGGTGTACAAACAAATTTTGTCATTGATGGTAATGTGTGTGGATCAGTGGATACACAAACACGCACAATTATATTAATCCATATATATATATGTTTTAGTTAGATATATGTTACATAAATAATTGAGATATTGCAGAAAGAAGGGCAGTTTTTAGCAAGCAAGATAGAAGAAATGAAAGGAATGAAAAAAAAAAAGCAATATACAATATGGCAGCTTTTTGCACAATGATTAATTAAAATCATCAAATTAATTAAAGTCTTCAAGAAAATCAAAGGAAAAGAATTTATGCAGAATTTGAAATTGAAACTTATTATTTGTTATTTTTTTAATTATATTTTCAATTTTATCATTTTTCTAATCTTTAAATCTTTTGGGTGTTTTTTTTCTCTCTTTTGCTGCTGGTAAAAATTAGAAGAAAAAAAAAGAAAGAAAAACTAAGACAATCAAAGTCTAGTAATAAAGACAAATATCAATTTTTGAAATTGACTGGATATTAAGTTAGAACAAATTCTTTTAGAACTCATTATTATCAAAAATGAAAAATAATACAACTTCCACATTTATTATTGATTAAACTATTCTACATAAATAAGAAAATAATGAAATCAAAAATGAATTCAATCCAACATTTGATCATGAGAAGCTTTTTTTCAAAGATTTTCACAAATTAAATAATGACATAGTAGTGTTTTGATCTTTTATGATTATTATATGTTAGTATAAGTAAATAATATGAATTTGTAATTTAACAAGCCCTGAGAAGAGTTAATTATTTGCACATTTGAGATGATTCTCAAATGTCATATTTACAATGTAAATGTAATGTGTTACAATGTGTTGCAATAATTTTCATTTAATGTTCAAGGTATGCCCGCAAAGATACAAAATCAACTAATTACAGAAATGGAACAATATAAACCATATTATATAATTCAGGGCAGCAAGGATAGATCATTGGTAAAGCTTGGACTCTGGAATCGTTTTATGCAAGTTCAAATCCCAGTCAAAACCATTACTTTCAGCTTTAGCAGCCTCAGGCAGATGGGGCTTGTTAACTTGTGAGAGTAACTCATCTAGGTGAAGGGCAACACTAAATGCTAAAAGCCCAGGTATATAGAGCACAAGAAGAAGGCCTTGTGCCTAACTTGGGTTAGTGCTTGACCAAGAAAATATAATTCGCCTAAAAAATGTCAGAATTCTTAGTAACCACTAGATTTCTATGCCGGAAGGACATACTTCTATTCGCTACAATTGAACTATAATTATTATTGTTAATTTTTATTATTAATATAACCACTGCTTCTGGAACTGGTGCTAAAATATTTAATGGACAAGCTACAATTTGGATTAATTTGTTTTTCTTTTTCTATATATTATAAAGGGCATTTTAACTTTTATTATATCTTTGAATTGGGACCATGTTATTTAAAATAAAATGGTTCTTGGAACAATTCAATGTTTCAACTGATCTGCTACTTCCTTAAGGGTGACTTATTGATTTCAAGGAACTTCATGTTATGTCAAATTGTGCATGTGTGACAGCTGACTGACCTGTTTGTGGTGAGCAGGCTCCAATCCTAGAATATTCATAAATTCATGTTTTTTTTTTGTTTTAGCCTCTTGATTCCACAGGGGAACAGAGAGCCACAACGACATCTGTCGATGTTGCGGTTTCAGTAACATTTTCCCTTTTACAGAATTCAGTTAGCCCTATTCTAACCTCCAACCTGGAGGATCAGTACAGTACCTGATATTCCTAAGTATTCACCTATCTTAGTACTGAACAGGCTCTATGTTGTTTAACTTCAGTGATTTAGAGAGAACCAGTATCTCCAATGTGACTTGACCATACCATGAATTCATATGGTAAGTTTCAATAGAATTTAGAATTCACAAGTGATAGACAAATTCATAAATATAATAGTGTTGTGGGTGAAACACACTCCAGAATGAACTCTTCCAATCACTATAAATGGGATCTCTCTCTCTCTCTGGTTGACGAGAGAGATCACATTTATAGTGATTGGAACAGTTCATTCTGGGGTGTGTTTCACCAACAACAAATAGATTTGGGATTTGAACTCGCGTAACACGATCTCATAGCCCGAGCTTCTACCAATGCTCCACCATCGCTGCCCTACAAATTTATGTATATATATCTCTCTCTGTCTGTCTATATATATATATAGTCACATGTATATTCCTTTTAGCAGTTAGTAAAAATAATTGAGATCTATTTGTAAAATCCATTTAATTTTACTTCCTATTTTTTTCTTTTGGTCGTTGACTGAAGAAGTAACCGAACAATTCATTCTTATGGCCAATCCCCGACTTTATTTATTTTTTTTTTTTTGTTGAGAGGAAATCACAAGTTGGTGTGTTTTAATTTTTTTCTTTTCTTTTTTGCTTATCTTTTTTCAAGTCCATTATCTGAAGGAATGGATTAGCAAAGTGTATCTGTAAAAAAACAACAACAAAAAAAAAACAAACTTAAAACTAATTGATAAAATTCTAAGAGGCAATTTCTTGTCTCATTTCTCTATACAATATATCAACATTACTTCCCGTTTGATAAATTCAACGGAATGGTGAAGACATTCTTTGCTCATTACAAAGAGTCAGTTTGACATTGACTGGAAAAGACAAAATAATCTTTCGCTAAAAAATAAGTTTCGGCTAAAAAAAGTGCTTCCCAATAGATAGGCAACAAGACATTGAGAAGAGAGTCCAAAAATATATTCCACATTTATTTATATAGCCATCTACATTTTCTATTTAATCCCAATATTTTAATTCTATGGTTCTTGAAGTGTTTTTGGTGATAAAAGGGACGAGAAACTATGTTTTAAGTTTTTAGGATATCATCAACCATTTACACCCAGTGATGCGTTGGGCAGCAAATTTGTATTTGCTGTTTCCCTAGCATATCTGGTTTACAAGAAAGAGTTGCTAGCCCTATGCTCAACCCCCAAGCTAGAGGACCTTTTTGGGGCTCTTGAAATCAGTGTTGCCTTTCACCTAGATGAGATACTCTCCTGAGTTAATGAGCTACATCTGCCTGAAGCAGCTAAAGGTAAGTGCAATGGTCTTGACTGGGATTTGAACTCGCATAATACGATTCCAAAGTCAGAGCTTTTACCAATGCTCCACCCTTGATGTCTTTTGTTTTTTTAGGATAAATTCAAAGTCAATGTGCATGAGGGCCAGGATGGCATGTTAAGGGGTGGCATTTTCAGTGGGAAAATAGAAAAAAATAAATAGTAAGCACAGAAAAAAATCTGAAATTTCATACCCAAATGAGTTTTTAAGGTTGTTATATGTTGATATAAGTGTAATAATACAGCTTTAAAATGGATTTTTTTAACTGTAGCCTCAGTTTTTTTTTTAATCCAATGAAAATATTTTAAGTTGAATATAATCAGATCCTTAATTTTAGTTGTGTGAACATAAAACTTTTGAGGGCTTTATGGAATTTTAAAGATTAACAGATTATCAACAGCCAGTGTGTGTGCATGTTTGTACAAATCTGATGACCGCTGCAGGCAGCAAAAAGTGGCATTTTTTAGAACAAATTTTATTCACTTTGGCTAAGACTCAATTAGGGATTTTAAACAGTTATATCTAAGAAGTACAGTATCTTTAAAGGAGCGCCTGAAGTTTAATTCTTGTTGTTGGAGCAGCTTCAAAACAGAAAAATCTATACTTTTACGGTGTTGCAGAACTTTTAGAAAGAGCTGTAAATCTAATAGAAGCCCAAGATTTATATAGGATAGTATTGTGGGGCTCACGTATAATGCCACAAGGAATAAGGTGTAAAGTTGATTGCTCAGGTTGGTGATAGCGTATCCTAATGAGAGTGGTAGAATATCCTCAGTAGTCTCCCAGTAGATCTCCCTCAAAGCAGTCAGGAAAAGCTGCTTATATTAAGAGCGGGTGAGTCAACTATTTAGGTGAGACCAGACCTCACAGCAGATAGCTTCCAAGTTTAATTCTTATTGTTGGAGCAGCTTTAATACATTTGGAACTCTATACTTTTACACAGTGTTGCAAACTTTTGGATAGAGTTGTACTTATACGTATGTGTGCATGTGATTTGCACAAGCTCTTTTACTCTACTTATTCCACACAAGACACATATGCAAAGGGTGGTTAGACTAGATATGCAATACTAGCTACAGGCACTAAACTAAACACATAGATGTGAGTATTGATTAAGGTAAAGGCAATTACAAATATTTCTTTCTTTTTTCTTTTTAAATTGATTTTGTTTTATTAAGAAGTAATCATCATTTTAAGAGCAGAAAAATAGTTTTTCAGAATTTTTGAATGCAGTTCAAATAGATAGAATCTCTTGATTCTAAAAAGATACCAATCTAGCAGATGCTATTAGGATTAGGATTCAAATCTCTGTGACTGGTTCAGATGGTGAACCAAATGTAGATAATATGATATGTCGACTTGGGGATAAATTTAAACTGCAAAATCTACACATAGGAAATCTTATACTTGCCTCATCAAAGAATCTATCTTGACATTTACAGTCATCTGCAGGTACAATCATATTTTGGTACTAATAATTATGCAGAAACTTTAATAGATAGCACATAACTTATGGATAGAAAGTAAATTGAAGGATTTGTATGAACTATAATTATGCACACATAAAAGCTGGTAAAACCTCATAGGATCATAAAATAAATAGACTTCTATGTATTTGTTGATACGCAGCCAGCTTAGATTATTCATCCCATTCTTTGTCTCTATCGTTCTCTTTCTCCAAATACGTGATAATCTTCTTTGGAATAGAAAAACCAAACATAAAAATAGACAGAGTCGAGTCGGAGGATCAAAAATAAAACACCAAACTTCTGTCTCATGTCATGTCTAAATTTAAATAAGAGACAAAAATATGAACATCTCTTAGTTTTTGAAAACAAAGAAATATTCAAAATTTTAACATCTTAAAAAGGAAAAAGTAAAGAAATTAAAAGCTGAAATTTTTCTTTCCTTTTTTTAAAATCTTTTTATGAGTTTGCATTTCTTTTTTTTTTCTGATTATCATCAAAAGGAAAATTTTATATCTACTCAGATAAAAATAAGTATTTGGATAATGCATATGCAACATTTTTTTGCCTAAGTTTCCTTGCATACCAATCTCAACCACATTATATAATGTGTGTGTATGATACTTACCTATGCAGTTTTATTGGCTTCACCTTAGAAGACACACATACAGTGCTGTGCTTAGCCACATAGCAGCCCTGATGCAGAATGCGCCTTGCAGCCCCTTTACCCTAAAATAAGCCTCTTGAAGCCTCTCAACACACTGAAGACTTTGATCACAGACCATATGTCCATACATATACAAACAGAGCTGTCCTGATAAGGAGTAAAATTCCGAAACGGGTCCGTTGACAGATTGCAAATTTTATATATATAGAGAGAGACAGACAGACAGACAGACAGACAGACAGACAGAGAGAGACAGAGAGAAAGACTGAGATGAACAGACAGACAGTTAGATGGGTTATTATAATAAAAGTGATAAAGATTTTCTTGTTAATACTAAGAATTAATTATTTTGGTAATTTTTTGCTTACAAAAAATCTAGGCAGTCAAGAAGCCTTGTGGCCCCTAGAGAGCTTGCGCGCCCCCCACAATTGCAGGGTCTGCGGGGGCTCTAAGCACATGATAAGGGGAGAGTCTTATTGGAATTTGAACTTTACCAGTGGTCCCTAGCCCAATATATAGATGCTTGTCAAACCAAAGACTAAGAGTGCATCTAGCCATGCCTCTAGGTACTAACCAGAGTACTTCTCACCATGGAACAAAATATGGTTGGTATCTGGTATACTTAAATAGTCACCCATGTAACTTTTAAAAATAGCTTTACTTTGGAATGATTCTTATATAGGTATTAGGACAGATAGAAAAAATGCTTTTGTTGAAATATAGGGTAGAGAAAGTGTTAAATTTAAAGCTATCTTAATAGAACAAAAACAATCCAAAGTCTAATATGATTTGGAAGGAAAAAAAACAAAAGTAAATCATTCAAATTTTGAATTCAGGTAAAAAATAAATAAAAATACAAGGTATTGTAATAATTCAGTTAAAAAGTAATTACATCTGGCTATTAAATTCAGAAAGAAATTTTGTGTTAAAATGTTTTTTTCTACTTGTTGAACCAATAGATATAATTTCAATAACTTCTTCATACAGTAAAAAAAATTAAATAAAAGATGCTTAAGAAAATGAAAAAATAAATACAATAGCTAGAATATTGATACTATTAACTTATTGGCCATTCACAGAAATTGATTTTTATAAACATCTTACATCTTATTGAGACAAATGTACATGAAGTAGTGTACTAAAATATACAATTTAACATAATCAATTTTGTCTCAAAATCTTGTTGAGTTGATATTCAATAAGTAAGGAAAAAACAAACAACTATTCTTTAATTACTTAATTATGTTTGTCATTATTCATACCAAAACATATTTATATTTTTTTTAACACTATAATTTCTCTGAAAATTTCAACTTATCTTTTATTTTAAAGAAAGTCCTTGAAACTTTTTTTTTATCTTTTAAACTATAATTCTCACTTAGTAATGCAACCAAACTTTAAATTTTTGGCACTTGTAGTCAAATCTTTGTATCCATTTTAAAATCTCAACATTTGTGCTATAGATCATGAAATGTTATGTTGTAAAATAAATGCTGTTTACATGCATTTAAATAAAATGATTAGATTATTTTATAAAAATAATATGGTATATTATATTTACTTGGTGAGCACCAACCCAAGTTTGGCACAAGGTCATTTTTATGTGCTCTTTCTTACATGGGCTTTTTACATCAGTGTTACCCTTCACCTACATGAGCTGCTCTCCCGAGTTAACGAGCGCCATCTGCCCGAGGCAGCTAAAGGTGAATGCTTTAACCGTTTTAATGTTTTAACCGTGATTTGAACTCGCTTTCTACGATTCCAGAGCCCGAGCTTCTACCAATGCTCCACCATCGCTGCCCAAAATAATATGGTATATATTTATACACACACAACCGTTATAAGTATGGGTGAGAAAATAAATCAAAAAAGTCAAAACTTGATGCATCGAATTTTCAGACAACTGCCCTAATCTTTATTTTTGTTATCTTCATTTTTCTACCAATGAGCCTTTCGGCCTTCACCAGGTGATCAAGCTCTGGAACCTTCAAGTCAAAAGCTTTATAAGCCAAAACTATTTGTAAATAACAATAAAGTTGGGATTGAGAGTCTTAAGTTAGACGCACAAATTATCAAGTCTAATCTCAAGGATTCTGAAAAGCCATTAAAAGTTAAATGAAGTTACACCTCTACATACTAATTTAATTTGTTTCGCAATACGTTAAATTATTTATGTTCGATCAACTATTCCCATAGGAATACCTGCAAAATCTATTTAATTTGTTCCACAGTCAAAAAATCTACAATAACTTCTTAATGAATTGATAATTACTCATAGAAAGCCAATGGAAATTAGACATCTAAAAAGAAAGAAATAATAAAGAAACAATAAATTTAAAAGGAGTTTTATTGTCGTCACTATGACTTGCACTAGCTTTCTTGGGATCCATAATAATGGAATAATGAAAAAGAATGAAAAAAATAACACTAATAATTTCTAAGTAAAAGCTAATCACTGATTAGAGTCAATTACAAAGCGAAGTGGAACTGTGAACTGGACTCTCCATCCTGTTGTGAATGCGGCTGCATAGTGGGCTAAGCACAAAGCTTTAAGGTCATATATTGACTAGACAGCGACGGTGGAGCATTGGTAAAAGCTCCGGTTCTGAAATCGTAGTACGCGAGTTCAAATCCCAGTCAAAATCATTGTGTTCCCTTTAGCTTCCTCAGGGAGATGGGGCTCGTTAACTCGGGAGAGCAGCTTATATAGGTGAAGGGTAACACCAAATATAAAAAGCCCAGGTAAGAGCACGTAAAAACGGCCTTGTGCTAAACTTGGGTTGGTGCTCACCAAGTAAATATAATATATTGACTGATTTTTCTGTTGTATATAGAGTTAATAACTTCAAGTCATATGTTGGAAATTTCATATGTTCAGGCAATCATACATAGTTGTTACTATACTGAATTCTTTGTTACAATCAAGAAAAGGTTATCTAAATAGTCTTTATTCCACCTGATGGCACATCTATTCAACAGCCTTCTCTAAAGTGATATTTTTCAATCTTGTCTCGACCATGCCCCACCAAATTACTTTTAAATATCTGATGCCCCCATGTAGTGAAATTGTATTTTGTGCCTGGGACCCATTACAATCTTAGTCCGCTCTTGGTTGAGGACAAACTACTGTGGTGATCATTATTGACCATGCTCTTAAAATAGAAGGGATTCTATCTAAATAATTCTAGACCAGTCCATTTTATGAGGGTGTTTGGCTATCCAACAATACTATTTTTTTTTACCTGTGGGGTAACTGTGGTTTTTTCGTTATAACCATTCACATGAATGGAGTTTGGCAAATAATCAAAAGAGTTTTAAGATGACCTTTATTTTGTTGCCACTTCTTTCCTTAAGAAGAAAAAAAAGCAAAAGGAAAGAAAATAGGGTTTTAGAAACAGAAGAAATGAAAGATGAGGGCGATTGTTTTGCTATTGTTGTACAAATGATTTACAACAAAAATACCGGCTGGTTTGTGTGTTTATTTTAGAACAATTTATGTAATGGGCAGTTTGACAATACTGCTCTAGCTAGCTACCTACTTACCTCATTCTTCCTCTCTCAACTCTGCTTTCCCAAAAGGCAAATCAAATACAACTTTTGAAATATGCCAGAAACAATTCCATTTTCACTTTTGTATTAGTTTCTTGGTTTGCATTGTACTCCTACAAAAGTGAAGCTCATATGAAAACCGTTCTTTACTTTAAAAGCAAAGAACAAAGAAATGAGCCAGCATGTGTTTGTGTTTATCTATACAGAGAGGAAAGAAATCACTTATTATAATCTCAATTTGAAAGTTAAGTCTAAATAGTGTCTCTCTCTCTCTCTCTCGCTTATTTACT
>JAUZSX010324861.1:0-11420 GCA_034780655.1 Idiosepius hallami | reverse complement strand
AGTGAAAGTAATGGTTTTGACTGGGATTTGAACTCGCGTAATACGATTCCAGAGCCTGAGCTTTTACCAATGCTCCATCGTTGCTGCCATCTGACTTTTATATGTATATTGATATTCAATCAAGTTATAACATGATTAAATGCAAAATCTTACATAACTTATAAGAGCAGTTTAAGTCTGTTGTATCTTATCAGTATTGTTATCATTCCAAACCCCAAATGGGATTCCAATTTGTAGACCATGTCATACAAAACATGCTTTACTGACTGGTCCATGACATAGTTATGCATTTACTTTAAATTGTAGTGGCTCTTTCCCTATTGAGGAACTTTCTTGTTGTAATTGAGAGTGTTTATCCCTGGTAAAAGGCAAAGGGTTAATTGGCTAAAACATTTTGATGTGATAAAGATGAGGACGACAGTCCAAGTGGCAACTAAAAATAAAATAACACTAACCTTTTTTTAATTGAATAAAGTAATTTTCATCCTTCCTGTCCTGTGATTGGCTAATGCTGTGCTTTTCTCAGTATAAAATGGGTCAATCTAATTTTTGTAGTCATAGCTCAGTCATCATTAGATATAAAATATCACAATAGTTTTGAGTAAAAAATGTCTTTTTAACCTTTTATTTTATTTTCAAAAATTCTTTTTTTTATTAAGATATTTTCAAGAATTATTATCACTTGTGTAAAATTTCAATTCTTGAAACTGCATTTTGCATCCATTAAATTTTGTTTTAGGTCAATGCACATCGTAAGCCATGGGCAATAGAATCATGCAGTATGATTAAAAATGGTCCAGTATTCAGTAAATGCCGCGATGTTCTCCCAAATATTGTAGTCAATAACTACTACCATGACTGTCTTTTTGATGCATGTGGGTAAGTGTTATCTTTGAATTATATTTTATTTGAACCTAAGTAGGGACTTAAGCAGTAAATCTGAAACTTTATTTCTGAAACCAGACTACACACCTGTTACTTGTTTGGTCACCATTATACTTTTGTTTGGTCACTATTACTATAATAACTTTAGTACTTTAGCTTTCTATCAGTATTTTTCTTTTAGATCCAACATTTTATTGTTAAGTTGAAATATTTAAGAAAAGATGAGAGGACACAGAAACAGTGAAATAAACATATTTTGAACAAGAAATACAGTAAAGGTCTGTTGGCCGGGTGAAAACTCTGCTCAAGCTAAAAGACAAAAAATGTTACAAACGACTCTTTCTGAGTCTTAGATTTAGACTGCTGGAAGCAGACTCTGGTTGGAAGAACTGATGTCAGGAACAGTCTATTGTATGAGTACTGAGGGGTGACACCCTAACATTTAACATATATGTTTAACAGTCATTTTACCTCTGCCATTTTACTCTATTTGGAACCCTAACCACAAATATATAATGAGAAAATGCAAAACTTTGAATAAAACAAAACAAAATTTTTTAACAAAACAGATTATTCAAAGCATTTGAAGCATCCCTGATTCAAGCCAGACCAAATTCCAAACTTTTGAACTAATTTTATCAGTCTCAACATTTTCCAACAAATTCATTTTTTTGTTATTATTGTGTGACACAATGTGACTGATAGACAGAACACATTATTGCTAATTTGTTGATTATATTAACAAGAAAACTTATTTACCAATCCATAAAATTAATTCCTTTTATGGTTTACTGCTCAAATTCATACATTTCATTTTAGATGTGATCTTGGAGGTGATTGTGAATGTTTGTGTACAGCTTTAGCGAATTTTGCAGCTGAATGTTCGGCAAATGGATTCCCTGTTCGATGGAGGAGACAAGAGCTTTGTCGTAAGTTGATTTTTATACACTATGTGATTAAAGAGGCTCTTCTTTTGCTCCACCAAGGGATGAACTGGGAAGGAAGTGTATATATTGCTGACTATGTCATGCTCAAAATTATCAAGTCTCATCAACAAGCATTTAAAAAAACTACAAAAAACATCAGCTCAATAAGGGTATCTCATCAATGTGAAGGACAACACTAATTCCAAAACCCAAGTTGATGAAGCCCATCATCTCAATGAGAGTAACTTAACTAGGTGAAGGACAACACTGATTCAAAAAAGTCAGGTGATATAATAAGCACATAAAACTGGCCTTGTACATAAGTAAGGATTTGTGCTCGATCAAGTATATATCATATTCTAAATGTATGAGATTTTTTATGAAATTTCTCATCACTTTTGATTTTTAGCCATTCAATGTGAGGACGAGATGGTTTATTTGGAATGTGGACCTGCAAACCCACCAACATGTAAAGATGTGGAGTATAGCATCTCTAAATATTCATCATATTGTATTGAAGGCTGCTTCTGTCCAAATGGTTATGTATTAGATGGTATGATCTTTGAATTTTTCTTAATTATCTCATTAGTCTGATATTGTATAATCAATTTATTTCCATGTTAATCTTTCCAACTTAACTGAAATATGAAAATAACTCCATTTCCATGATAATGGGCAGCAATATAGGTTGCTTGTTTTAAAATTACTACTCTAGTCTTTATTTCTCTTCAACTTTTAAAGAATAACTTTAAAAATAACTTTAAAAGCTAGGTGGAATTACCTTTGAAGCGACCTTCACACATTTGCTTATATTTACTATTAAAATGAGAACTATGGCCCAAATTGCTCAATGTGTATAAAAAAGTATATGAGTTGAATTTTTATATAATGGTTTTGATATTTGTCATGAAGCCTATCTTTTTTAAGTGGTTTGTTCTGTTGAAATAATTTTGAAATAATGAATCTTTAAATCTCTATTAATGTTTCAATTTTTCATGTTTTTTTTTAAATATTTTAATCAGGCAAGAAATGTATTCGTAAAGAGCAATGCCCCTGTATCTATGAAGGCCATACTTATCCACATGGATCAGTGGTTCTGAAGAAACCCTGTATGAATTGGTAAATATAGATTACTTTAAAACTTCTAAATCTTTATTTACTTATACCTAAACCTAGTGTCACAAATAACAATCATCATCAAAAACAGTAATTAGAGACAAATTATCTCCCTTTATTGACTCTTTTTATGAGATTGATGAAATCTTAAAATTGAAATTTCCAGTTGTTTTACAAGAATAAAGACGAGTAAAATGTTTTGAAAGCAATTTTATGTTGCTCTAATGTGATGTTCAGGAATGGAACGTTTAGTCTTCTTCACAAATAAAACTTGGCCATAACGACAAACGCAAGGCTCGAAATACAACACTAACTCATCCTTCTGTTGAATTCTCAACATGAGCTGCTTTTATGCAAATTGTCGTCTCCTCCGAGGCCAGATTTTCTGCAACTTCACAAAATCTGAGAACTTATATAACTCTCGGTGCCATCTTTAATTTTTCTTTGTCACAAAATCTACTGGCCAAGCAGACACAAGGACGTTTAGAAGGTAAGCCACTCTCACAACAACCACATTTAAAGAAATTAAACACTTGCTTATGTGTTTTAAAATTTATCAACTACTGTAGAATTTCTACAGGTTTTTCTAGTTATTAAATATCTTAATTGATTAATATTGTTTGAAGGGCTATTTTATTTCAGAATTTTTTCCTTATAAAAATATAGAGAAAAGAATAGGAAATTAATCCAAATGGTAACAGATCCAATGAATATTTTTGCAGCAGCAGTAGCAATAATAAAAATAATCCAGTTATACACAAAACAGAGCTATGTCCTTATAATCTGGTAGCAAGTAATAATTTATGGATTTTGAGTAAATTGAATAAAGTAATTTTCATCCTTCCTGTCCTGTGATTAGCTAATGCTGTGCTTTTCTCAGTATAAAATGGGTCAATCTAATTTTTGTGGTCATAGCTCAGTCATCATTAGACATAAAATATCACAATAGTTTTGGAATTCACTTTCTCTTTGTTCACATTACTATATAAGGAAGTTTCTTCAGTTTGTTGGACATTCTGTGGTTTTGGTGTACTGTTATTTGATGGTCGTGAAGCTGGAACAGCAACAAGTTGGTGTGTTGACACTGAGTCTACGCAAAGGAGGGAGGAAGCGAAAAGAAGAGAAGAGTGGACGGGAGGAAAAAGGAACAGCTTATCGGCTGTGAGTTTGAATTGGATTGACGGGGAACAGGGCCAGGCAGTTTTGAGTTTGACAGTTTGACATTTGGACAGTTAAGGCGAGATAGAGTAGAGTGGTTGTATTTGTTGATGACGGAGCAAAATGGACTGTTGGCCGGTGATGAGGGCGAAACAAGATGTTTATTGTGATGAGGAGGAAAAAAGCAATTGGGAAGAGGCTCCTAAAATGTATATTACGGAAGTTGTTTATGTTGCTTATGTGAGTTAAGAACTTTATCTTGAATGGTTTCCGTTGTTTGCTACACTGACTGCCTTTGAGAAGTATTGTATGTAACTGTGTTTCCTTGTTTTGTTGATTATATGTTTTTATGTTTATGACAACAGGTCATTTTTAAAGCCACAAATATTCATACGCCCTTCAACTTTCTTTAATCAAACTCGTTTCTTTGAATTTGATATCTGTAAAAATAGATATTAAAAAGATATAGAATATATAAATATATAGAAAATATAAATGAGAGGCTCTCAATTGAAGTACACATGGACCCTAATGGGTTTATATAATATAGTTATGGGCATCCACAGGAAAAAATACAATATATTTGGGGCTCCGAATTTTTTTAATATGTGTGCATAAATAATGCCCCAGTGAATGCCTTGGATGACGACTAAAATTTTTCTGCCAGGTGTGAAAATAGAAAATAGGATTTATTTATTATCTTTTATTATTTAATTGCATGGTGCTATGAGAGAGCTTTTATCTGAAGAAAAATCTATTTTTTAAAGTTTTTTTTAGATTTTTCTTAATTTAAAACATAGTAACAAATAGCTGTCCTGAATTACCTCACACTTCCAATAATCAAAGCATATGATGTGGAGATGCTCCACCAGTTTTTTAATGGGGTTTTATAAGTTTTCCTGATCTATTTCAGAAGTGTTTGTTCCATTCAGAATTGGGTGAGTTAAGGGTCAGTTGGGGGACATATGAGCGGACCACCTTGGTAGGGCATTTACTCTAGCTATGCCATTAGGAACACTGTAGTAGATGATGTATTGTATTGAATTCTATATTAAAAAAAAAAACCTTTTTTCTGCTTTATTTACTTTTATTGTTTTTCTCAGTTCATGTGACATGAGTCAAGTGAAATGTACAAATCTCACCTGTAAGGAGTGTATGGTCAATGAATTTGAATGCCAACCTGGAGAATGCATAAACAATACAAAAAAGTGCGATGGAAATATAGATTGTATTGAAGGGACAGATGAAATTAACTGTCGTATGTATTTCAATATTCTAATTAACTTTTTTCTTTGATGCCAGAAAAATAATGGTATATAAGTTTTTGCACTTTCAAGAACCTTTCTTTTAAGAATTAACTTTATTATTCAGACTTTTGTTCTCATCTTAGTAGGTTTTTTTATGTTTCTACACTATGTTTCGGTCTTGTGTACCTTAGTTCGTTCTTAGGTATTTTTAACCGTAACCTCACATAGGGTATACTGGGTCTGGGCACCGAATCCTCAGTAATCACTGCCTTCCATAGATGTTGTCTATCGAACAACGTTTTTGTGACCACGTAATTTTTTGATTTTTTGATTTTAGGTTGTCCCAAAAAATTTTACTCGCCAAGTAGTAACAATAACAATAAAAATTATTCCTGAAAATAAAAACAATTAGTGTCTATGAACTTATAGTATACTCTCAAAAAATAAAAGGGAAGCCCAATTGGGACAGTAGATAGACAGTTAGACTTTGGAATCATATGTGTGTTTGAATCCTAGTTCTTCTGTTTACATTCACATTTAAACTATTACCCTTGGAAAAGGTATGAATCTCCACATTTTCTCCAGCTATGGATTAAATAGTGCATATTGTGTTATTAAAAAAATATGTGTGGACAAAAAAGGAGATTTATGAAAAAGTGTCAGAGATGCAATGAATTAAAAAAAAGGTCTTTTATGTTCAATCCTCAAAGTTGAATTATAGTGTCTATTAAAATATTCACTCAGGGGTCAATCGCATTCTTGACTTTTCCAATTTCATCTTGTTTCGGAGACACCTAGCTTTTTGTCTGTACCCTTCTTCTGTGGAGGAAAGCTCGATATTTAGTTGAAAATCAAATTCACTCCCCAAAAAAGAATGTAGTTTATTCTCCTTTTCTAGTGTCTGGTCTCAACCACTCACTCACACAGACCTTCCAACTCTGATATGCACTTGTTTAATGCTAGAGACCAACTAACATTTTGTTGTCACCTACCCCTCAACCAAAGGTCAAGTTGCATGAGTAATTAGCTATAACAATGGGAGTCTGTAGGTGTAATAAAACTACACTCATAGTCTACCCGTGTCTGTTCCTTATATAGTGCTGACTAGCCTTGGTGAACTCTGGATTTTCCATCGTTGTCCTCAACCTTTTTTTGGCACTGACAATTTAGGTAGCATTAACTATTCAAGTGACATTATAGGTTGACCCTGCGTTGAAAGATAACATTACAATACATTCATATAAAGGTATATAATTACACTGTCTTTGTCTAAACTTCAATCTTTTTATTATTTACAAAGTTACTAGATTGTATATTTACTTAATAAAGTATAAATATTTTGTTTTGAAATATAGATATTGTTTTTATCTTTAGCTACGCAATCTGCCATGACACTGACGACTCCAGGTAAGAAATCAAACTTTATTTTCTTCCAAACAAAATTATAATATTATCTTAGGAAAGAGGTGAACAGAGCCATCAGTCAATAGGCCAATACCTGATGGCTTAACACTGCAAAGGGGCCTACAAGGCTGCCAATAAAATTACCAAGAACCACCTTGTTATAAACTCTAATACATGCATTCTGACTCTAGGGCAGCGACGGTGGAGCATTGGTAGAAGCTTGGGCTGTGAGATCGTGTTACGTGAGTTCAAATCCCAGTCTAAACCATTACATTCACCTTTAGCAGCCACGAGCAGATGGGGATCGTTATGTTGGGAGAGCAGTTCATCTAGGTGAAGGCTAACACCGAATATATAAAGCCCAGGTAAGAGCACATTAAAATGGCCTTGTGCCAAACTTGGGGGTGCTCACCAAGTAAATCTCATACATGCATTCTGACTCTGGTCACTCTGCTTTGCTTGAAAATATAGTTAAGCTAATATGCACTGTTCACCTGCTGTCTAGTCTCTACATTTGGCATTTAACTGTAAAAGATTGTGGTAGGGGGCCCATTTCATTTTCCACCTGAGAGCCCATAATACTCTGAAATCCACTCCTGACATAGGCTCTGTTTGGCAATGTTTTGTTTCTTAAAAACAATCATGTTTCATATGGTTATCATCCTTGATTTAATTATAATGTTTGGTCTTCTTTTGCTTTCTTAAGTCCTGTTATCAATTG
Organism: Idiosepius hallami; assembly: GCA_034780655.1. Classification (NCBI taxonomy): domain Eukaryota; kingdom Metazoa; phylum Mollusca; class Cephalopoda; family Idiosepiidae; genus Idiosepius; species Idiosepius hallami. The sequence goes on along the minus strand of JAUZSX010324861.1, from coordinate 3,963 downwards.
AGGAAAAATTAAAATCACTATTCATTACCTGTAAAAGTGTTGGGGGTAATTTAATTGTACATGAAATCATATAAAATCTTTCCATGACATTTTCCAAGCAAAATTTGGTTGCATTGATTATTTTTTTACATTTATTCCACAATCTGGATGCTGAAATTTTGGCTATTCCCCTCCACCCACAATCACAATTCATTTTTATATTTACAGTGACAATATTCACTGCCATCAATGATGGTTTTATTTAAAGCTATTATTAGAAATAACAAATATGTAACATCTGTGTTTGGAAAAATAGTATGACTTCCAGGAAAGTATTGTCATTTGTTTGCCTCTTTATTTTTCCTCTCCAAAGTGTAGGTCTCAGAATGAAAAATCTAAAGTGATATAGACCTCTGGGTCCACATACTATATGTTACCAATATCTTAAGCATAGAATGATGTTTGAAGGAATTGGAGATCTTCAGAAAAAGGACCCTATTGTTATTGGTCCCTGCAGAATTGGCTGCCACTAGTGATTTTTCAGGCAGTATGCAAGAGAAAAAATGTAACCCGGTAATATATTGATTAAGTGGGTTATTATTTTCTTAAATTTTTTTAAACCTAAGTCTTTTTTTTAGGTAAAGGCTAATCTGACAACCATATATCAAATCAGGTTCTCTGTCTTCTTCTTTCTTTCCTTGGTAGTTCAAAGGAGAATTATGAAAATAAAAAACCTCATCTAATCAACTATTTCACATTTCATATTCAACCTAATTCCCAAGAATTTTATATGAGGATCGTTCCAAAAGTAATGCCTCCTTTTTTTATTCAATCTGAATGGATCAGAGACAATTGCAAATTGCATTGTTATGATGACTAAACTTATGCATTCATGACCTCAACATTTCATCCCTCTGTTGCTGGTATTGAGAGTGTGATAGTTTAAGAAAGTAAGTGGATGTGCATCAGAAGCAAAGATCTGTCATCCCTCATATATATAAAATAGATTGCATTACTTTTGGAATGACCCTTAGTATCTAAAAGATATAGGTGGCATTACTTAAAATAGGAGGTATTACACTTGGAAAGAACCTTGTAGACTTTGCTCTTGTTTTATAAACAAAAAAGTGCTTGTATGAATCTTCTTGGCAAAAACAAAGCAATAATTGTTCAATGAACTTCTCAATGTCAAGAATTCTGTCTTTTATCCATTTTTATTGTTTATTTATTTTCATTGATGATGTTCTGATTTCAGGGACTTCACTTTCAACTTTGACTGGCACTGAGGGAAAAATTAAAACAAATAGTACGTCTTTTTATTTCTTTTAAAGCAAAAATGTATTTAACATAAGCGTTCACATCATCGGCTATCACTCAAGAACAAGATAGTTTTTCCTGTGGGAAATTCAGTCTGTTTATCTGTGGGTCCTCAGATGGCTGTGGAGGCCATTCCTAGACCCACAGTCTTTATTGCAGTGGGGGCATGTGAGGCCGGCTGACTGGGCAACTGACTCAGCAGAGAGTGCTGTGTTTGCAATTGCTCTCTCCTTTCTCTGTCTCCTCTTACTTTCTGTAGCTCTGTGGAGGATCCTTTCAATTGTTCTGTGCCCTCCTAGACCAACCAGCACCACACTCTCCTCTGTAGAGCATCATCTTCCCAGCTGGTGAGTCTGAGGTGACACTGATTTAGGTAGGCCCTTACAATGTCTTTGTATCTTTTTTTGGGGCCTCCCTGCCTTCTCCTTCCTTGCTTCAGCTACCCGTAGAGCATAAGAAAAAAAAAGCGTTCACAATCTGATTAAAGATATATGTAAGAAATTTAAGATAGAGAAATTAAACTATTGATTTTTTGTAGACTTTTCCCCTCGTTTTCATCTTTCTCACACCACTAGTGACAAATGTACTTTACTCATAGCAGTTATTTACTGTATTAGCTCATTCAGCTTTTTCTTAAATTCTGGGATTTTCTAATATCTGCAAAACGAAGGTGTTCCTCTTTACAATGGGAAAAATTCACAACAATAGATCTGTGGAGCCAAGGAACCTTGCAGCCCCTAATCAATCATCAGCCTCACCCCTGTCTGAGAGCTTCTCTAGCTCTTTCTTAATGGAATTGGAAGTTTTCATATTTTTTTAATACACACCAATGAAATACAGTTATTTCATAAAAATATTTCACTATTTTTAATAAATATCATTATTCATTGGAATTGTAAGTTTTCTTATATCGTAATACACCCAAATCAAATTGAATCTTTTTGTTCAAATATTTCACAATTTTAAATAAATGTTTTGCATTGGAATTTATTTTAATTCACATAAATGTAATCAAATCTTTTCATACAAATTAAAAATTCTCACTTTGATTACCCTTTCATATATATTTCAAATACCATAGGTTCCGGCATGTGAGTCCAGTTGATATCTATAACTTTGATCAAAAAAATCTTGATGTCAGTATGTACTTGCTGTAGAAATTGATTCCTTTCTCTGTCTAAAATTGCTTGAATTGAATATTTCAATCGGTATCAGAGATAAGAAGGCATTGCTAAGGAAATGGAATTCAATAATTAATTAGTCATTGCTGAAATCTACCAAGCCCGTATGACTGGTATTTCAATATTTTTTAAATAAATACATGTCATATCCTATAGTTTTGATTTGCATTGGTTTTCTCAAATTTGAATTCATGTCATAAAAAAATGTCAGCACCATAAAAATCAAGGATGGAATTTTAAATTTGAACTTTAGTGTCCAATTTTTTACTTATGTGCTGGGATTTACTGTAAATGGTAGGTTCTGAAAATTTATGTTTGTTTCAAAAGATGCTTTTATTTTTATTTGATGAAATTTTAAAAAAAATTGATTTCATTTTTTATCAGTAAATAACTGCGGTCCGATTGAAGGACTGGACAAACCATCCGTGATCCCTGATAGTTTCATAGAACTGAGTACAAAGGAAGATCCTAATTTGATACGACCAGGAAACTCAAAGCCTTGGAATGTCTGGACAGCAGGTCTTAAAACGAGTTTGAATTTGCCGTTTGTTACAATTAATGTGAAAAGCTTTATGCTTCAGGGAATTATTCTAAAACTCTTAAAACACAACAATGTGGCCCAGTTTCGTGTTACTAAGCTAAATGACTCAGATCCGATTTCAACAAAGGTAAATATTTTCTAAAGAAAATTTCTTGTTTTTTGTGTTGGAATATTGATTTGTATGAGAGCTAAGGCATTCGAAAACCAAGGTTTCTCTGAAGATAGATTATTTTTTATCAATGCTCTTTTTTTCTATGACTTGATTTAGTAAATAAAAACTTAACATTTTTTGTAAAATAAGTTTAGATTGTAGTGAATAGGGCTGATAGGTGAAGGAGGGTGTATGTTCCCAGTGTAGGAAACAGGAAATTGTGTATATGTCCTTCGTCAAAGTATCTGGTCTCTTGCTATCTGAATGTAGAAGTAATTTTACTAGGTGTTGTAAGTTCTGTTGAGAGAGACGTGCTAGCTTGGTCGGTGTCTAGACTCCTCAATTGTTGACTAGGATTTCTCTCCCTTTTCTCTAGAGAGGGTGAATTTATACATTTTATTTCTTGTCTGCTACAAGATAATATTTTTATTTTTTATTTTCAAATCTAAAACAACATTGATTAATCTTTTGACCATTATTTCTTCCATCTTGATTCCAGGTACTTTTCATTGCAATTATTTTAATAATTGGTATTATTATAAAAATAATAAAAGGGTAAATGTTAATATTATGTTATTGTTAGTCCCTCAATTATTGGGCGCTTTTGCAGAACAAACAAATGGAGAAATTGGCTGGAATATTTTTTTGGTCGGGGCCCGGTTATAAGACAGTACCAGTTGTAAGACAGCAATTTGATTGGCTAGAGTTAGAGTCTAAGGTTAGGGTTTAGAGGTTAACATTTAATTAGCCAATCAAATTGCTGTCTTATAACAGCTGCTGTCTTGTTCTTATTC
>JAUZSX010324850.1:0-11420 GCA_034780655.1 Idiosepius hallami | reverse complement strand
AACTTCCTTTGATTTAAAAATTCTCTTAACCAATTGACCAATCATCACGCTCTGATAACAAACTCAAATTAAAAAAGCACTAAAATTAAAAAAGTTAGCGTATTAATATATAGATTATTAGGTTTATTGATATTCAATATTTAATGCTTTGTAAGAAAAATCTGAATCCAATTCATTTGTAGACAAAGATTTTTAGTGGTAACAAACATGTATGATGGACTCATTTTATAGCTAGTTTAGTTTAAAACCCATTTTATTGCTGTTTTAGTTTTATTAGACTGTATTAATAAATGTTGGATAATAGTTATTTAATTTAAGCTTTCTGATTTTTCATTCATAAATGCTGCTATTCACACAAATAATTAAGAATTTTTTGACACCATTATTGTTTTCCTTTACAAATTAGTAGGGCTGTGACAATATGCTTTTATAGAAGAATATTTTTGCCACAGACTTGACTATTTTGCAATTTTACCATTTCTTTTAAGTCTAGTTGTTAGAAATATTACAGAATTAAAAGAAATGGTAAAATTGCATTATTGCAATGACAGGAATATTCTTTGATTAAAACATAGTCACAGCCTTTATAGTTACTAAAAGAACTTGTGCTCTCTAAAGCAAAATACTCTTGAATATTTTTTTTATATCTGTATATAACGGTTGGGATGATTCAGGATAGGTAGAAGTGGAGGGACTTTGTTGCTGCCCTACACACCACTGGGTGTAATGGTTAATGAATGAATACTTTTGAGTTTCAATATATTTTTTTAGATATTGATCTACTTTTTAATATGATTTAAAGGTTTTGATCTTTTTAGATCTCATCAGTGACATGCAATGTTGTTAATATTCTAAACCTCAAGTGGAATTTGAACCTGCAGACCACATGTGAAACGAATGTTTTAACGACTGGCCAACCACACAGTTATGTGTCCAGAATTGCAATTTTTATGGTTTTACTCTTAATCATAAACATGCCCTTTTTTCTAAAAACAGATTTTTTGATAATTATTGGGGCGGAGGGATTCGGAGATGATATCTAGCTAAGAATACTCTCAGACTCAAAATAAATCCATGTAAATTTTAAAGAAAATTGATTCAGATATTTTGGCATCGAAAGGGAAAAGAACATAAAAAATGTTTCATTGATGTCCTAGGTTTGATTTTTGTTACAAGATTTTTTTATTGGAAAATTATTTTCAAGGTTTTTATTTGGAAAAGTAACTTAAATCTTAGAAAGGGCAATGTTGGTTTTTTTAATAGAAAACATTCAATTTACAAGAAGATATGATATTCACAATAAACTGATGAAATTATCTGCATGAACCTTAAGCTAGAAAAATATATTTAAAAAAAAAATTAAAATGCATATTTTCAAATAAAAGTATTTATAAATTTTTATTATTATTTAAAAAAAATACAAAGAATTATTTTTATTGTAAAGTTGGCAACCACCATCTTCATCGTGGCATCATCGAAAGCACCAGCTGGGCCGCTGAACAAATTGATGAAATGTGAAATAACTATTTTAGATTCCCAAATTTGGACAATTCTCCTCTTCCCTAATTTGACAGCCACAAATTCAATTGTGAACACGAGTCATTGATGTGAAAAGCAGCAGAAGCAACAATGATTTGAGGTCATCAAGTGGAAATTGGATGTCAATCCCAAAATCCAGCATTTGCCTTCTTTTTTGTGAAGTTTTGTGACATTGTAATGAACATAGATGAGTTGTCCAGAATCAATGCTATATGTACATTTGTTCACTGGCCAAACTGTCCATAAATGGGCGCACAAGTCCACGAGTTGCAAAGTTGAAGATTAAACCAAATGTAATCGAGATTGGAAGGGCAGGAAGAGCCTTACGGAACATTGCCAACAAGAGCAAAGTGAAACATAATCCCTAAAAAACAAAAAGAAAAAAGAAATTAGAGAAAAGAAAGAAAAATAGAAAAGTAATGAAAAAATAAATAAATAATGGAAAAAAAAGAAAAGTAAAATCTTTTAATGAAATGAAAATGAAAGTTGAGTTTGAGGAATTCTTTGTTTAACATATAAAACCATTGCACCAAGTTAATGAAACATTTTTTATGAACAATTATTAAGTTATTTCATGAAGGTAAAAGTTTTAAAGTAAATCTATTTAATGAATATATTTTAATGTAGGGTCGCTTTAAGGATTTGTAATTTCCTATTGTGATAAATGTGACATTTTTTTTGATTTTCCAAATTTATATAGATTAGGAAAATCTTACTCTTGCTATAATAAGCATAACAAGGGTAAGTTAATAGGTAATGGTACAGAAAACCATGCATGTGACATATATATACTATTAAATAGAAAATGTCTTTAAGAATTAAAAACATTAGAAAAAATCATTTTTATGTATTTAGGGAAAATTAAATAGAAGTATTTTCATAATTTGTTAACTTTACAGGTTTTTAAATATGGTGGCTGATAAAGACAAACTAATGTTTCTATGCCATGTTGTATACTCTGAAATTATTTATTTTCTATATCTGTTATCCTCTTCATATTAAAAAATATACAAGATTTCATTCATATTTCAATAATTATCTTTCTGATTTTTTCTTAGATACAACATATGTTCTGGTAGATTTAAATGAAGTTGCTTATGTTTTTGATATTGATCACAAACAAAAATCAGCCAATAGAAAGAACATCACTACTTACAATCAAAATAGCAACAAAACAGGCCAGTGTTGTATTCCAGTCTCCATATGAAGAAGCTTTGCCAACCAATACACCATAAAAAATAAAATCTCCCAGACCAAGTTTTACACCTCCTATAAAAAAGAGTTCAAAGAGTGAAAAAACAAAAAACAAACTTTTTTCAAAACTAATATTTTTCTTTCTTGGTAAAATCTTAAAAGAGTAGCATTAGCTAACCATTAAATGGAAAGAAAATACACACTCATCCATTTCTCTTTCATAGGGAATTCAACTTAAAAATTACAATTTCAAATATTTACTCTTCAACAGATTTTTTAAAAAACGAATCCAATTTTCATAAATTAGTGAAGGTTTGAATTTCTAATGAAAAAACCTATATATTGATTTTATCTAATATACTATTAAAACTCTAATAGCATTTGAATGGGTTCTACATCCGGTTTTTAATTTATGAGCATGCGCATGGCTAGATTAAGTAGGAGCTATATTTCTAAAAGAAAACATGAAATTGAACTGTGAACACTGCTATTCTTAAATAGTTACCCATCTAACTACTGGCCAGGCTCAACATTGCTTAACTTCATTGAACTGACAGTAACCATTGTCTCCAATGCAACTAGACTGTATTAATCATTTTAGCATTTTAGAAGTGATGATTCTTGCTTAAAATTTTTTTTTCACACTGAGAAGATACAAAGAACAGTTTTTAATTAAAAATAAACAAGTAAATAAATAATGGAGAGGTGTTTTAGAAAATTACGAAAAAATAAGTCATTTTCAAACAAGAAGCGTTTTTTTTTTTTAAATATTGGCAAGTCCCCGGCGCCAGGCAATACTTTTAGTATTTATATAAAAATCACTTTATGAATTAGTAAGTACCTATACAAATAATTATAATAAAACTATTAATTCAATGTGTTTTTTTTTCAAACTGTTGCTTCCTTCCAGTAACCCATTGCCATTATCTTGAGAACAAAAAAAAATAAAAAAATATCAAGAATTTTTTTATCTTAATTCCTTAATCGAAAGTCATCTTGTAAATCCATCCTCATTGTCCACAAGAGTAAGGCATACAATTTACATCAATCACTTACTTTCTTCTTCTTCTTCTTCAGTAGAAACCCGGGAAGGTCGGGCTCTATGAGCTGGGGAGAGTTGACTGGCCTCTGGACCCTTTTCTAGTTCTCCCAAAGCAGCTTGGGCTCTGCGGGCAGTTTGTGAATCAATGCTGTGGGAAGAGTTGTATTGATTGAAATTGTTGGCATTAGAGTAAAGATGTTCACGGACATTACCAGAAGGTTTGCTTTCGTCTGGATCGGTTCCACCAGAAGCAGCAGCAGCAACAGCAGCACTATGGTTCACTGCTGAACAAAGAAAACAAAATATAATTTAGAAAGATGTAATGTCAGTGTATAACATAAATTCAATTAGGACTACAATAAAATAAAAAATCCTTTACCTGGTGAAGAATTAACAACTGTAGTTATGGTTGATGTACTGTTTGTACCGGAGTCATTTCGTGAATTTGCTGGAGAGTCCTCAACCATGGTTGCTATTTGCCAAACCATTGTTGCTAAAGAAAATAAACAATTGTCTATTAGTGAAGATAAGATTTTTGATTTCAATTATATTTTCATAAAATAACAAAAATACTTCAAATTGCTATTGCTATTCTTGTTCACTGACAACCAATTAAAAACAAGTTTATTTATTAGATTTACCATATATATCAATGGCATTTTATACAAATATTTAATCAATGTCTTTTTTTAAATTACATGTAAAATTACAGTATTTCCCATATATATATCTCATATAATTAATAATTTGGAGCTAGCGGTCTTTTGTGACTTAAGTTTCATGCCGATGCAATCTTCAGATCAATAATGATTTATTTTTCATATTTTTTTGAAATTCAAATTTTGTAGATTTTTTTGAAAAATCAATACCGTCATGAATGCTCAACAAGAACTTATTTTCATGATGACATTTTCAGAACAGCTGGGAACAATACAAACACACACACACATTATGAAATTTCCTGTCGAATTTTAACGTATAAGGATCATCAAACCATGTATGGCCGTCAGACTACCACACAGTTATTTGTTTATAGTGGTTAAGGCTTGTGAAGCACCATCCGCACTTCTTGGAACTGCCAATACATGGTTGGTGTAAGTGTTTGCCACAGACTACATAAACAACAGACATCATGTTTTTACTTTAGAGTTTTCCTTGTCCTAGATGACTGTCTAGATTAAGACAAAGGATGCATCTACCCAGTGGGTTTAACTTCGTCCCCACATACGGTACCTGGTATTCTTAAATGGTTACACTGTGTGTATGGATGACAGTCAGTTGCTAAAAGAAACTTTTTTATGGTGAAATTTGGGAAGGAAAGAGAATTGTATCAAAGCTGAAGAAGACATTGAAGGACATTATAAAATCTTATCCAAAACAATTAAGACGATCTGTGGATCAATGTGAAAAAAATGGCTTTGAACAGAAATAAGTGGTAGAAACTGATTGACAGAATCCTTTGAGAACATCTGTATGTAGTTAGTTGTATAGTGCTATTATTAATAGTGCTATGAAATGTTTGATTCACAAGGGGGAAAAGAGAATACAGCACTGGTTCCACTAAGTCACAATGTCTACTGTGACATATCTAGAAAACTGTGCCTACCTTTTGCTGGCTTCAAAGCCATTTGCATAAATCTACAAAACCTATTTGGCACCCGAATAATGTTTCTGTAAATAAAACTGATCAGGTGTGTAATTTAATTTGCCTGAAGAGTCACATTTAATAATTTAATAAAAGAGTCATTTAAAAACAAACATATAATATTTTTAAAAAGTGAATTTGCCATTAAACTCAACTAACAAGAATATATTAAAGCAGGAAAGATATCTTCATTTCTGCGTTGCGCAGTTTCCACAAGAACACGAAGAGGACCTTTTGGACATAATACAGCAACGAGATCTAGAAAAGAAGATAAAAAAAAAAAAATAATAATTCAGAAAATTAAATTATTGAATAAAATACATTTTTTTAGAATCCCACTAAAAAGATTGATTGATATAAAATTTCAAAACTAAAAAAAAATAAGAGAAAATGAATTCTATATTATAGTCAAATCTATAATAATAAAATTGGAACCTCATTTGTCAGGCTTTGTTGTGTGTGTTATAATCATTCATAATATTTTAAAAACTTTGAAATAAGTACATTAACAAAAATTCAGAACTGAAAATGAATCTTATAATTCAACTAAGATTTCAATTCTAGCAATACAATTTCAAAACTCAAAAAGCAAAAATTATTTTTATCTTTTTTATTAATTACTATTATTCTTACTTACTGTGTACATGTCATTTACATAGAGGTTTACCATTGAATTCTGTTCATTTTATTTCAAATTACTTTACTATATTGATTGTATGTCCACAGGCAGTTATTTTAACATTGGTCATTTACATAGAACTATTTGATAATTCCCTGATTTTTCTGGATGAACCAATTCAAATAGTTTGTATGTCTCTTACCCCAGAAGACCATGATTCCAAGCACGGCCCAAGTAGTCCAATCAGGAAGATATTTAATGAAGATCAAAGCCATCAATGCACTTATCATGAGAAGATAAGCCTGCTGAAGTAACAATGGACCTTTCCAATGGATACAAATCATTCCAATCACACCAAAGTTCCACATCAATATAGCAACTGTAATGTAATCCATTGGAACATTATAAGCTTTTAAAACTTCTCTGAAAGAAAAGGAAAAAAAAGTCAATTCAACAAACCAAAAATAAATATTTCAAAATGAACATTGCATTGAAATAAAGAAATAAAACCAACTCTAAATTCAGTTCTATAAGTCAATAATAATTAGGCTGCATTGAATGACATGTCAACATTTTATGATGACTTAATCCCAGGAACCATTACTAGGAATCCATTGATTGAATAAAGGAAAATTCATTATTTAACAAATGATTATGGAAAATGAATGAATGAATAACAATCTTAGTATTCTCAGTCTGAAAATGAATTTAATAATCAGTCTATGATTTAACCAAACTGAGCCACATGTATTCAGTTTTTTTGTAGCCTTTTATGAAAAATTAGGCAGTATTTACATAAGACATCAGACACATTTGGTAGCATATACAATGTCCATATCAGTTATTATTTACTTACCACATCTTCTATATTAATTAGAAAAATAATTGAAATCTAAGATATTTTTTTAAAAAAAAAATTAAACTAGCCTAATTATTTAATAATTCACCATTTCATACTTAAGAAATGAATGTAAAAAAGAAATTAGGCTTACCCTAAATACATATAAGAAAACATGAAAAGCAGCAAAAGTGATGACATAATGAGCCAACCATGAATGATCTGCAAGTGAAAAAAGGATATAAAAAGAAAATTGCAGTTATTCAATTGTAAATCATGAAAAATCCAGAGACAGGAAATAAGAAGAAAAAACCTAAATTCTTTCATATTCAGATAATTTGCAAGGACTATGAAAAAAAAAAGAGATCAATTAAAATCTTTCTGTAAAATAGGAAAGTGAATAAGAAATTATGCCCACTTTTGTCATAACATATTTTTAGTATTTTTGTTCTATACATGTGTGTTTATAATTGGTTAGGGTTGTAGTTGTGTGACCAAAGTTGGACATTGAGTTTCCTTGGTGTCTTTACAGAACAACACATGGCTGTACGACTAGCAGAGAATCATAAGGAAGGAAGAGGAGAAGGAACCAAGGGCAGTGATTAGATTTCTCAGGCTTGAAAGAGAATCAGGGACTAAAAATTATCAAATCACAATAAAGGAATTGTGCATTTTAGCATAGAAGTGGATATGAACAAGTGTGACACACAAAGAAAGTAGACCAGAACTAATGAGAAAATTCTGCCAACAAATGGAAATGGCAAACCAACAAGTTATTATTGACAAGTTAGCTTGTTCTTTGCTCATTGGTCATCATCCACAATAATTTCAACAAATCATGTGCAAATAAAGGACATTTTTTAAAAATGGATTTAGGAAAATCAATTTCTGTAAATTATCAAATATTTGTTAAATTCTTATTTTAAAGCATTTGTAGTATTATGTATTTGACGGTTGTTCTGGGAGTGTGGGAAAAGATGTAGTGACACCGGATTTGGAGCAAGAGTACACCAGTGTCAAGGAAATAAGCTGACAGATTAAAAGAGAACGGCAGAACGCGGGTTGGACTGAAGTGGAGGACCAGAGGGCCCATGTTGGGGCGTGACGGGGCGGGGTGGGGGAAAAGTCCCGTCTGGAGGAGGAAATGTACGCGGGTTGTTTTAGCTCCATTTGGACTCTTTATACGTGACTCTTAACTGTATGTAAATGTTTTATTTATGTCTGTTTTCGTTGAATATATTGTTTTCTGTTAATACAACGGGTGTTGTGGTGTCTTTCATTTCTGTGCATGTTTGGGTTAAGTCAGCGTGTGTGTTTTAACTACAGCATTCTAAATATATGCAAATTAAACATTATTTTGAATTTATTGTTTAAAAAAAACGACTTAATATACATGTTTTTTTACAATAACTTTCCTCTTCTTAAAAAAAAAATTTACTATTATATACATAAAAAAATCAAAACCGGGAAAATATTTTTCATTATATTGACTTGAATCTGGACAAGATTTCTTCAGGGTAACGTAATTTTTTGAATTTTTACAATCCTTTTATAATTTGAAAAGACCAACAACAATAAAATGTTTTTAGATAAATCAACATAAAATAATTTATAAAAATTGGATAAAAATTCAACTTTTGAAAAAAAATGTCAAAAATGCAACAAAATATTTTTACCAAATAAAAACCATTTCAAAAAAATTGCTTTGCAAAATTTTTCTAACAAATAATTTTGACATTCTCTTTTTTTTTTATTCTTCCCCTTGCTTATAGAGAAATTATTTTCATACTTTTAATTCATATTTTTTTGATTCAGCAGAATTTGAGTTGGTGAGGAGTTAAAAATGGTGATTTTGTGCACATTACTATCAAATCATCAATGATGTTTATGAGATGATTAGGAATTGGATCTTTAGAATTCTTTGATGATAGATCAACTTTTAAAATTTTACAGGAGAAATTTTTCTTGAAGAGAGATTTTCTTTTGTTAATGAACTGTTAAACAATTATAATGACTCATTTAAAAAGAAAACGAGAAACTTCTACAGATCAATTTTCATAAAATGAACAGGATTAATAGATTTCTATTAAAAACAACTATAAGCACATTTTTATGGACTGGCTTTAAAAAAAGTTCTAGTCATTTTGATGAGAAAACAATACTAACTTTGTAACATCTATATTTATAGAGGAGCAGCAGAAAGACTGTCATCACAGCAATAATTCCCAAAAGAATAAAGGCATTTGCAAAGGATTGCCAGACTTTTGTTCCAGAATCATCTGTTTGCTCATGAAATGGTGTGTAGATCCTGAAAACAAAAAAGTGCTACATATCACGCTCATGAATTTTAAAATTCATCTACTATTAACATCAACAATATGCATTAAAAATTAATTCCTGTTTAATTATATCTGTCTCCATGAAATTAAATATTCATCCTAAACATTATTTAATATCACCAAACAGTCTACAAACTTTTGAAATTTCATCCTTGTATAATTAATTTATTTGTTTGTTTGTTTAATTAATTTATTTAATTCATAAATTCAAATTATTTGCTAATTTTCTTGAAATAATTTTGTTTTTTAAAAAGCAAAACAAACAAAAAAAATTGTTTTGTTTACATTTTAAATTGTTTTCATTAATATTTGTGTATTTGTATTGTGTCATGCACATAAGATTTATTTTTTATTGTTATTTTTAGGGCATTCAAAAGTCATTATTTGTATTTATAATCCTTATTTCATTCTTTAATACAAATTTACTTTGTTTTTTTTTTATTATTTGACTAATATTTTTATGCTGTCATTTTTGACAGCACAGGCCTGCTAGTTAAAGATAAAATAAATCTAAAAACAATTAATCATATAAAGAAGTTGAAGGCACACTTAAAGCAGTATGGTAATAACAATGCATTTGGAAATTACTTATATTATTTAAATCACAACACCAAATATCTTGCTAGACAGAAAGAAAAAAATAAAAAAATTATTAGAAAGAAAAGCTGCATATGGTTTAACCAAGTATGTTTGTCCAATATATATGATAAAGATTATAACAGTAAAGACAGTGCAATAGTAAACCTCTTGTGATGATATTGTTGACTTGTGGTATGGTCACATAGATAAGAATGAACTTTGATATAAAAAAATAACATGAAGAAAGAAAATAAATCAAATTAACTTACAGATAGCCACCTTGTTCTGTGTAAAAATTGACTGAACTGATTGTGGCAACAACAACAATCATACAAAGAGTGACTGGGACAAACAGCATGATGACATGTTTGGCTCCATACAACAAGGTTTCTTCATCTTCTTCACTTTGGTTGCTACTCCTTCTCCTACGTGGCGGTGGCGCTTGAACACTGGCTTTCGTTGCTTCTTGATTCTCTATTTCTATTTCTCGTTCATTCTATTAAGAAAAAAAAGTTTTAGTTTGAATTTAATTATAAAATAAAACATTGAAAACAGAAATCCTAATTGAGTTTTCATGTAGCATTAGAAATTTTTTTACAGATTAGTTTATTATATGGAAAAATGTGCGCATGAAAAGACTGATAAGTCAGCTCTAACATTCGGTAAACATCACAACAAAAACCGAAGAAGAAGGAGAGATAGCGCATGTTTAAGGCTTTTGAATCTGAGGTTCTGATCATGGAAGAGGTTCAGCAACAGGAAATAGTTATCCTTTCAGTTGGTCAGGCAGCTATTAAAGCATTGGAGAATTGTACAGTAAGATCCCGGACCGTACTGTGCTGCATTGAAAATTTAAACCAGAGAGAGAGATAGATAGATAAACAGATAGATAGAGAGAGAGATAGATAGATAAACAGATAGATAGAGAGAGAGATAGATAGATAGATAAACTGATAGATAGAGAGAGAGATAGATAGACAGATAAACTGATAGATAGATAGATAGAGAGATAGATAGATAGATAGAGAGATAGATAGACAGATATATAGATAGATAGATAGATAAACTGATAGATAGAGAGAGAGATAGATAGACAGATAAACTGATAGATAGATAGAGAGATAGATAGACAGATATATAGATAGATAGATAGATAGATAGATACTACAGTTTAAATTCTGATTTTGGATTTCTTTATAAAATTATTTCTTAATTAAGAAAGAGAAATAGAAAATTTCAGAAAAACATTCCATTTCTTAAAATGTTTTATTATTTTGTTTGAAAAAAAAAACACAAAATTTTTAAGACGAAAAAACAATAAACAAAATTGAATAAATAAAAAAAAAATTGTTGAAAGATTTTTGAATTTTAAAAATTTCCATATTTTAGAAAAACAATGTTTTTTCATTACGTCCAAAATCACACTGCGGTTTCCATGAAAGTGCGTTTTTTACAATTGTGTTTTTTCAGTGGCTTTTTACACTGGGCCGTCAATTTCTCAGAAAAGGAGCATTAATCTATTTGGGTCCTTTTTCATTGTACACTATCTAGAATTAAATTATTACTTTCACTTTTTAATTACAAGTGCATAAAGTCACGCTTGCTACGAATACGATATTATAAAA
>JAUZSX010324839.1:0-11421 GCA_034780655.1 Idiosepius hallami | reverse complement strand
CACGCTCTGATAACAAACTCAAATTAAAAAAGTACTAAAATTAAAAAAGTTAGCGTAATAATAAAGAGGATAATAATGATGATAATAAGATATTCATGATTTTAAAAGTATTAAAAAAGAGAAAATCTTATATAGTAAGTGTAGGTAAGTTTAGTATACGTTTTCTGAAGAATGAGTTATCTGAATACGAACATGGATGTTTTAATATATATATAAAAAAGCATAGTTCGAATAAAGGACATTGAAACCTTGGTTTGTCTGTTATTTCTAAGCTTAGTAAAAAGTGAAAAATTAAAGAGTGTAAAATCCTTTCTTTGACCTTTCTTTGACCTTTAAAAATAGTGGATGACTTGGATTTGAACTAACATATCATTTTTCACTTACAACCGGTTTTTACATCAGGTTCTAAAGATAAGTAGAATTTTTTGAAAATGAGTAAATATGTTATTTGAATTAGTTGGCTTTATTAATTAATGTCTAGAATCTTTGTAACAAAATCAGTGCAATATGTAAACTAAAACTGATTGAATAGTTTTTAGATCTAGTTATTTATAAATGGCAAACACACTAGTATCGTAATAAGACGAGAAACCCATCAAAATATAATAAATAATGCAGAATATAATGTCTGAAATTATATAATAAAAAATTATAAGTTTTTGCCAGTGGCGTAGCAACAGGTTTTGCCGCCCAGGGTGGTCGTTTAGATTTGCGCCCCTTGGCCCACTGATAATTCGTTGACGTTCAAAATTACAAAAAGCCCTAAAAATATTTATTTTCGTGAAACTACAATCAAGGATTATATACAACTTAGAATAATTATTTTCATTGGAATGATGATACAGTTTTAAAAATCTGTTTTAAAACAATATCATTATTACACACATAAAACAAATTAAAACCAAAAATACTTATTTTAATTATAGAATTTCAGATTTTTTTAGTTTTGTTATCTATTCTTAACACCTCAAAATGCCGTCAGTGGCAGACCACCCCCTCCGCCCCTCCCTTGCTACGCCACTAGATTTTGATTCTGTGTCCAGATTTTAGCTACAACCTGTAAAAGGGATAACATAATGAAAACATATTTCTGATTCTTAAAAAAAAAAGTTACATTTCTGAATTGAGGAAGAAAAAAACAAAGAAAAAAGGAAATAAGAAAATCTGCTCCTACCGTCATATTCTTTGTTGGAAATCCTCACTGCTAATACGCCATTCAGATAAAGTTTTCGCTTTTGATAAAGGAAAAAAAATTCAAGAAGAAATTAATGAACTAATCGACGCTAATAAAGAAAAAAAAAAGAAAAAAAAATCCTTACAGCAATTAATGCTCCAAAGAGTTGATTTAATATGATTATATTCCTTCGAGCCTTAGAAATTAGGGCAATTCAATAAAATCACATGTTTAATTTCAAATGTCATTGTACAAGCAATGAAAGACTTGATTTCTTTTCTTTTTTGCCTGATTTTAGCTTTATTTCATTTTCTTATGTTTGGTTCTATTTTATTCATTTCTACACTGAACAATAGTTGATTTGCGCTTCTGCCTCGATTCTTCACATCCATATAAATGTATTTGCTGAAATTGAAATTAAAAATGCGGCTTTGAAGTTTTAATTCCTAAAGAGGTGAGAAAATTGAACAAATATCATTGGAAGATTTTCATCACCATTTTCTAAAATTAGAAAACCATCACTTATCAGGATTTTTATTTCCCAGGAGAAGTTTCATGGACAACATATTATCATATATTATCATTTTTGTGGCTATTTTTATTACCTACCTGAAGTATGATACGGACTTGCTCAGGGTTGCTGACCAAAGTAAGCTCTGCTTACCTCAGACTATCCTTGTAACTTTGTCAATACTCGTACATATTTTCTGCCTAAAATCCGTGTTCTGCGTTTTCCCTTGTGGCTTTAACACTAGTCTGCCTCAATATATTAGATAATTGTCACTTTGAACTCATTTTTATTTTATCTTCTTTTATCTATACTCCGGTTGTCTCGAAAGAAAAGCCACCAATTTTTAAAAGTTATCTTTTGAAAAGTTTACGAGCTACAAAGACAATCGTATTACTATTAAAACAAGCTACATTTTGTAATTCAGAATTTATTTTTTATTTTCACAAAGCGATGAACTTGTCCGAAACATGGTTTGTTCATCGCTTCTGTCATCACACTGAAACCTGCTGACTCACCCCTGAACTGTGTTGACATCAACTGCATCAGCTTCGTCAACATACAACAGGTTCCGATAATTGTTAACCGGGTTAATTTTTCTATATGGAAGAATTCAATGACTGATTCCTACACATGTCTATGACTGAAGTTACTTTCTGAGATTATTACATTATAAATTTCTGTGACAGAAAGATAAAACTTTAAGGTCATAAATACGTAGTTTTAGTCATTATTACAATGCAGTTTGCAATTATCTCTGATTCATTCGGGAGGAAATAAAGATATGTTAAATTACTTTTTGACTAACCCTCTTACATTCTTAAGCTTCAAAATTATATTTGAGAAGGGTTGGGTTTTTTTAAAAAAAAAAAAAAGAAAAGAAAACTGTATATACGAAATTTAATTTTTTTTCCATCTACTTGTGATTGGATGACCTGCAAAGATTGACAAGCTACTAAGCCCAACCAAATAAAGTTAACAAAATCATTAAAGAAATGTAACCAAAAATTAGATGAAATATGGTTGGTCGAGCACCAAACCAAGTTAGACAAAACGCAATTTTTTACGTGCTCATTATATTCATGGAGTTTTTGAAATTTGTGTTATCCTTTACTTAGACGACTTACTCGCATTGAGTTGGTCTCATATACCCGGGTTTTTTAATCAATGTTGTTCTTTTTTTAGATGAGTTAACAAACCCCGTTTGCCCCAGGCACGAAAAAGTGAATATAAGCATCAATAGGGATTTGAACACGTACAATAAGATTCCAAAGTCCGAGCTTTTACCATTTATCCAACTTCGACGCCTAACCAAAGATTATAGGAATTAGCTTCTGCACCCAAACACATTCTGCTTTAATTTATTTATCAGATTTGCTTTGTAATTTTTTAACTATAGAAATTTTGTTTAATATTCTTGCAATTTCATAAATATTTTTTTCGTGCTTTGACAATGCACGGTGGCAAATTAAAAGCTTGATTGATGGAAAGCACTTTTTTCTTTGATATTTTTATTTTTCAACTTTCTTTCCGATAAGCCGTTCTCATTGAAATTATTTTTAGCAGTGGATTAGCAAATCCCTAAATGCAAGCAAAAATGTACTAAAATTATTTTATTGTTTTCTCTTCGTAAACGACAATAACGAAGCTGAATTTACAAACCGTAAATGTTTGTTTTTGATCTCCAGAAAAGAAAAAAGTTAATAAATCACTTCATTATCGATTCATAATCAACGATTTGTTGAGGAAATCCAACCAGATATAGAAAAACAAAATGTGTTTTTGAGTGCAAAGTCATTAGCAATATTATTGACTTCAGAAGAAAGAGCTTCACTGTCTCTTGAGGATATTGTAAAATGTTTGTTTTTTTGCATTAATATTATCTAGCATGAATTGAAAATATTATTATTTTTATTATTATTTTATTATTATTATTATCATTTGGATTCACACTTCGGTCACACACACACTTGTATGCTGTTCGTCGCTGGTGGTTTTTCCTGAAGCCAGAACAACAAGTCTCATCGTGGTGTTCCTACATTGATCGCCCCTATCCCAATCAGTGACTGTATGGTGCTACTCTTCTTCATGCTTTCAATCTACTATTGCGAGCTCCCACATCCGGCATTAGCAGAATCTAGTTTCTGCCAACACCTGGTAGTGCCTTCTGATCCACTCGTTGATCATTTTTCAGCTTCATCTCGTTGTCTTACCTTTTTTTGGTTTCAATTTTCATGGTTTATTGTTATTTATTATCATTATTATTGGTATTTTTATTATTAGTTATGGATTAATCATTATCACTATTCTAAGTAGTTATTAGTAATAGTTCTGACTCTAGTCGCTCTCAGAGCTTGCACACTGTGAGCGGCTTGTGGCTTTGGAGTTAGTGCTTGCTTGCCTACTGGATTTAATAGAGTCAGAGTAACAACAAATCTAATTATTATTATTAACATTATTATCATTATTATTATTATTTGTTTCTTTGTTTGTTTGTTTGTCTCCCTGTTGCTCTGAATTTGTATCTAAATAAATTATTCTTAATATAATTATGAAAGAAAAAATATGTTTTATAAATTAAACCGAATCCTCTATTTACAAGATGTTTGGTTGATTATTTTGTGTTTTACGGCATATTAACTTTTTTAGGTCATACAACGCCCAGAACAATCATTTTTTTTATTATGGTGATTAGCCACATTTTAGTAAAATAAGTATTTTTTCAAAATCTATAAAACAGAAAAACATTTTGATTTTTCTTCAAAAAGAAGAAGAAAAAAAATGAATTAATGCAAATAACCCATTTTTGAAAATAAAGAAATATTTCCCTAACCAATGTGCATAGTCAGTTTATTTGGGGGGGTGGAAGGGTGCTGTCTCTTTATGTCACCACCTTTTTGTCTTCATATATCTTGCATGAATACGCTTGTAAAGAAACCCCTTTCATTCATTGGTGGAAATGCACACACTTTTATTTAGCAACTGTTTCTGTTCATATGACCGGAAAAATAGCAGGAAAATTGTTGATATAACGAAAAGCATAACAAGCGATCCGAAATTAGTGGAACAATGTACGAATAATCTCAAAATTTTGACGGCCATTTCATTATCTTCTTAACTCCCTGTTCGACTTCCATCCTCCCTCTCTCTCTTTCTCTTTCACTCTCTCGCTCTCTTTCTCTATCTATCTCTCTCTCTATATATATATATATATTTAAATATATTAAGTGCTTCTTTCTTATATATGTATATAGAGAAAGAGAGG
Source organism: Idiosepius hallami (assembly GCA_034780655.1). Classification (NCBI taxonomy): domain Eukaryota; kingdom Metazoa; phylum Mollusca; class Cephalopoda; family Idiosepiidae; genus Idiosepius; species Idiosepius hallami. The sequence continues at coordinate 6,474 of JAUZSX010324839.1, read as the reverse complement.
GAGTGAGACAGAGAGAGAGAGAGAGAGAGAAAGAGCAAAACGCGATAAATGTGAATAAATGTATTCTAAAAAAAATATATAAACTTTTTGTTTGAAGTTTATTCCGTTTGATGGAAAGTCTTTTTTTAAATTCTGATTTTTTTATTCGTTTCTATTTACATGATTTTATCAAATTCTATACACTGAAGGGAGTAATAAAAACCTTATTCGGTTGTTTGTAAATGTATACAGTACTTTTTAAAAAGACAATTAGTATTATTTATTGCTCGTATGTTAATTCAAAAGAGTTCTATCGCACAATGGACATATTATTTCAAACGTATCTCTAGCGACTTGCAATGCGTTAGTTTCTTATTTAAGGCTTCCTGCTTTTCTAAAGTTAAAAGCTGCGAGTAAACAGAATTGTTCTAGGTTTGACATAAAAGTTGCTGTAGATGAATAGACATTCGAACAAAAGGCGAAAGGAAAAAAGAAGAAAGAGATAACATTGAAATAAAAATCATACGTAAATACCGAAGGAGAAAAAAATTCTATGTATGCAAAAGTTATTTTATTTTCTCAACTAAAGAAACATAGACGTCAAACGCTTTGTGAATAACTTTCGAGTGGAAGATCTAATCTATTCCGATCTGATCAGGTACGAATAGATCGAACAAATGTACAAGGCTTTTCGTAGAGTTTGAGTGGCACATATTGCCCTACATTAGCATAACTATCATCATGGCATAGCCACTTTAAAAAATAGAACCTTTTATTGACGGTTACGCAGATAAATACAGAACTATACACTTATTCCTATTATGGTATATATATCTATAAACCTACCAGTTTATGTATTCATATATCTATTTACCTATCAATGTATTTGTACATTTATTTATCTGTTTATCTCTGCAAATCTCTCTCTCTCTATATATATATATATATATATACATTTATATATTATATTTACTTAGTCGAGCAACAACCCAAGTTAGACACAAGGCCACTTTACGTACTTATTATATCTCTGAGAATTTGTAATCAGTGTTGCCTTTCATCTAGATGAATTGCAATCTCAAGTTAACGAACCACTTATGCCCGAGTCAACTAAAGGTGGAATTTGAACTCGCGCACAACGATTCTTGAGTTGAAGCTTTTACTAATGCATTCATACACATATACCTTGTACCAATACATACATACATACATGTGAGTGTGTGTGTGTGTGTCAGTGCTGTGCTAAGCCACATACTGACCCCGACGCAGAATGCGTTTACGGCCCTTTTACACTGAAAAGGGCAACTATCAGCTTAATATACTGTTGCCTTCGAACGAACTCTATATATACAAATATATTCAAAGAGAGAGAAAAAAATACAGAGTAAGACAGACAGACATAAAGATGGATTGACAGATGTCTATTTCAACGTAGTGTGATAATGATTTTTAGTTAATCCTAATAATCAATTATTTTTGTAATTTTTTGCATTACAAAAAACTGCAAAATCAGGGAGCATGTGGCCTCTCCAGGTGCCTTAAGCACGGTCCTGATATATATACCCCAAAAACACAGCTCTACAACACTATTGAGCAATTTTCTTATTCATTACAGCATACTACCGTTCTTCTTTCTAACATCGAGGAATCCCCCATATACTATATATATATATATATATATATATAATAAAAAATATATGTCCATGTAGATATACATGCATAAAAATATATGTGAAGATGTGTGTGCATATTTATGAATGAATACACCTGTAAAATTGAACTTTATTTTTTATATATGTATATTTATCCATTTCTTTCTACCGATATAATTTCGATGTGATCAGGCTCATTAACTTCGAAAAGTAAGTTTTCCAGGTGTAGTCAGAGATTTTTAAATAGATAGGTTCTTAAGGTGTTTTTTCTGGCGTACGCTACTTCAAAAACTTTTGACAATAATCTACAGTTCCAAGTTTATTGTTTTATTTGTCTAACCTTTTATTGTTATTTCAGACATTGAGCTAAGACATGTTTTAAATGATTGCGTAATGTTGAAAAAAAATTTCTTCGTGAAAATCAAAAAGACATTCAAAATATATACGCTATTTATTTTTTTTTATATAGAAGAACAAGAGTATTCACGTGACCTTTAATAAAAATTAGCAGAAAAAATTGTCGAACTTGTCAAATTAACTAAATATATAAAAGTCGAAATTGTCTTTTTGTTTTAACAATTAGATTTTAACCATTTATTTTTTTCTTACAGGAACCAATTTGATTTTCATTTAACTGACGTCATATCAACTTTTACTTTTATTTAATGCTAGAAATACCCTTTTCACCTTTGTATATATATATATATATAATGTTGAGCATTTTGAATTGTTACCTACCCACTGCCACTACTTAAGCCACTAAGCAAAGCTCTCCCTGCTCTTTCAGGGTGGGGGTAGAGCCTTCTCGGTGATTTTACATTGTGGTTTGAATTACAATTTACTGGTTGAGCTGATGGCCACGTGGATAAGGTGCCTGACGGGTACCGTGTCGGTGAGGGTTTCGATCCTGGCTAAAGGCGATCCTGGGGTTTGCATACCTGTACTAACGAGGAGTGAACTCTGAAACAAGCTTGTCTACAGATTGCAAAATATATTCAATGAGGAAGGGTAGATTGTTCTCTATTATTGACACAATCATAACTTTATTGTATGTGATAAATATATACTATTGTCAATAAGATAAGAAACACGAATTTGAATCAAAATTTTGTATTAAGTTTCTATACGGAATATATCTTTTTAGTCATATCCATACCGTCCTATTATTAGCTTTATATATATATATATATATATATATATATATACACGATTTTCTTAGTCTTGTGTGATTTTTTTTCAAATTTGAAATATGATACTGGGTGCTCTTACTAATCCCACAACACCCTCCACAGTCTTCACTCAATTGAGGGTTCTCCGGATTTTGTGAAGTATTCAGCCGATCAATCCTTAAAACTATCCGCTTATAAATAATCATTATCCAGAAACTAAGAAGCTTATTCTCCACTGTAATAATCTTTGAACTTCTTATCCTGGTCGCCTTATTTTAGTATTTATTCTTCAGGCCCATTAATGTCATCTGAAATTGAAGATAAGAGGGTAGGAATCCTTTATGCCCTCTTCTTTGATAACGATCTTGGAAGCCGTACTAGCCAGTTAAAGGAAATCCACTTTGCCTGGCTCTAAATCAAATACGAAGAGGCGGAGAAAAGTACTCCATCAAATTGCCCACAGTCCGTTCGTTCAGACCTAACGATTTGTTCTTTTTCTTTCTCTACCTATCAACCTGATTTTTTTTATTCTGTATTATGTCAGTTTAATATCATGACATTAAATTGCGTTTTATCAAAGTAAGCATTGCTATACCCAAGCACTGCCTGTATAATACGTTAAACAAAGTTGCCATATATTATGGCTAAGAACAGTTTGGATTAATAACACGACTTTGTTGAAATAAAATATATTGAAGGAATAATGCAAGTAATAAAGAATAAATGAGATTAACTGTTTCTCAATATGCACAACAACTCGATCACACACTCATTCTGTGCGAATTGCCGACTGCTTAAAGAAAAACCTACGCAGTATCAGAAGACGAGTTTATCTGGTTGGGTGTCATCCCACAATAATTGTAAAGAATAATTGCCCAAAGAATTCGACACTAGTACAGACATGTTAATTTCAAATTTAAAGTAATTCTAGTGTTCTAACTATTAATCTTCTTTGTCGTGATACTCTAATGGATAAGTAGAGTTATTTTGAAATATTGTTTTGAAAATTGGGGTATAAAGTACATGATATTTCGAGTTATCCTTAATTTTTTGTCAGACGTCAGTTTTAAAAGGATGTGTTATTTTTACCTTTTTTTATTATGTTTTTATGTGCAACACGGTGGCAATTTATTCGCTCTTATTCGAAAAACGTATCCATTAAACCTTCTAAATTACTGTAAAAACATAGAAAAGTTAACAAAATTTCCTTTCTTGCAAATACTCATTATTTTAACAAGAAATGCCATTAAAATACCAAACATGTTAATAGAGACAAACTTTTTATAATAATAAATAATAAAAGGATGAACAAATCATTATGGTGTTCCAGCATCAGCAAAAAAACAACACCCTAACAAATTTTCTAAACATAATATGAAAACTTTTAAACAGAACCGCAAACTAAAAAAAAAATCTCTCATCAGTGCTAAAAAAATTACTAAATTTTTCTACATACATCTTCGAAAAAACAACTACCAATTAGGAAATTGGAGATGCAACAAGTCCCGCTGTCTAATGCGCAAACTGATTACACCTGACTGACAACGCATGTCACCTGCAGCAGCCAAAACTAAATCAACTACATTTACTGCACGAAATGCATTAAGGAGAATACGTAGGCGAAACAGGATTGAAATTTAGAATGCACTGGAATAATCATAAAAAAGATATTAAATTTGTCTCGCCATTAACAACTATAGCGGTGCACTTTAATAAACCAGATCATGGCCTAGACAACAATCAGTTCACACTACTAGATAGCAACCTACCATCAACAAAAGCACGGAAAAAAATAGAAATCTTGGTGTATAATAAACCCCCCCAAAAAAAACAATCATAATGGGGTTAAAAAGGGAAAGGAGATGCCCTCAGCAATATACTAATTTTCACGGAAACAGCATAGCAGTTCTTAAAAAGATCAACATAAGGCAGACAAATTGTACCCTTGTTTCTCATAAAAAACAAAAATTAAGATACACGTACAGTAAAAACACACCTCTGAGAAATATTTAAGTTTAGCTCGAAATATTGTGTTCTTTACACTATATTTTTAAAACAATATTTTGTGTATATTTTATTACTCAAAATGCTGCATTTGTATTTTTTTCGTTTTGTTTTGTGCTTTTCTACTCTTATTTTATCTATTTTTGCTATTTTTATTTCATTTCACTCAGTCAGTATATATATATATATATATATGTGTGTGTGTGTGTGTGTGCCTGCACGAATGTCAAACATACATAATATACATATAGTTTACTTTGTAAACAATATTTATTACGTAAATTGATATGTGTACGAATAGATATATTATACCTTCATATTTTATTTGTATGTGCATGTATACGTTTACCTGTCTGATTCTGTATGTGTGAAATAATGTTATTATTAGAAGGAAATTTTAAGTAAAATAATTCAGCAATTTTGTTCTAACATTAGTTACCTTCATATCCAAATGATTTGGGTAAACATGGATCTAAGTTCTTCATCGGGTTAATCTATTTTGGGGGTGTCTGTGGGTGGAAAAGGAGAGTCCAGAGGAAACCAGTGTCTTAAAAATAAAATTATGTTTAATATATTCCGATTTTCGATTAGAGTATGAAAAGGGTTAATTGGATATGCGCCAGAAATAGAAATTGGTTAAAAAGTTTAGGAATATAAATACATAGAAAGGAGAGAGGAAGGAATATCTATCCGGTCGAGCACCAAACCAAATTAGACGCCAGAACAATTTTACGTGCTATTTGCATCCCCTTGAGTTCTTGTAATAAGTTTTTCACCAAGATGAGTTAGTCTCCACAAGTTGACGAGTCTCAACTTCTTCTTAAATCAAGGTTATCAAGTTAACGAGCCCCATATGCCCGAGGCACCTAAAAGTGAATGTGATGGTTTTTACTGGGATTTGAACTCGTGTAATACGGTTCCAGACTCTAAGCTTTTACCACTGCTCTACCCTCGCTCTCCATAAAAACAGACACACATCTGAGAGAGACGAATCAGAATAGTAAGAGTAGAAGTATGCATCTGGTTGTAGTTCGGTTGTTTTTCTGGCTAGTAGCCAAAGTCCACCATATAATTTCTCCCCATGGAAGGATTGGTTTTATTGCCCGTCGGCACTGGGTTTATGGCTCTAGAAGGCTGGTTTTATTGTGACCAAAATTTGGTAAGTTGCGAGATGAGGGATTTGGCCGTGTTTATTATTCAGTAAATAAAGTCGGGTACCATGAAGGTTAAATGAAAAACAATTTTAAAGGAGAACTATGAACTGATAGTTGATTTATGAAAAAAATACTTACAAATACATCGTATATTTAATGGAAAAATGTAATGGCTTAAACGACGGTGGTCGTGATTACTAATTCAAAATTCATATTTTGTGTGGTTTTCTCAATGATACATTTTAATAGTTAAATCATCCCTTTTAATCAACTGGAGTGAATTTCTTCTAGAAAGGGATATCAGATTGTTTCGGCGTCATGAATTTGCTGTTCTATGTGGGGACTCAAATAATACCCCTGAACATAAATATATCAGAAGGAAAAATAAACACACTTGAGCAAAAAGGGGAATGACAAAAAGGACGAATGGTTTTTATAATTCAATAGGTTTTATTGATAACAGAAAAGAAATGTATGCAAAGGTGTATTTGTGTAAGAGTCCAAACATTGGGAAGA